>CM075739.1:6471824-6523208 GCA_037974335.1 Prionace glauca | reverse complement strand
TAAATTGTCCCTGAATTGGATCTCCCTTAATCTGGTGTACACATAATTCCCTAAATTTGCACCCCGAGTTCCAGTAGAGGTAGACAAAAATGTCGACGATCGATGAAAGACTTGAATAAGGCACTCAGAGTGTTAAAATGGGCGGCGTGGGCTTAAGATTTGATAAGGTTTGATAAGGTTCACCATGGTAGGCTTCTGCAGAAAATGCAGATGTATGGGATTGGGGATGATCTAGGGAATTGGATCAGGAATTGGCTAGCGGATAGGAGACAGAGGGTGGTGGTTGATGGTAAATATTCATCATGGAGTTCGGTTACGAGTGGTGTGCCTCAGGGATCTGTTTTGGGGCCACTGCTGTTTGTAATTTTTATTAATGATCTGGATGAGGGTATAGTTGGGTGGATTAGTAAATTTGCTGATGACACCAAAGTCGGAGGTGTGGTAAATAGTGATGAAGGGTGTCATAGTTTGCAGGAAGACTTAGACAGGTTGCAGAGCTGGGCCGAGAGGTGGCGGATGGAGTTTAATGCGGAGAAGTATGAGGTAATTCACTTTGGTAGGAATAACAGATGTGACGAGTATAGGGCTAACGGGAGGACTTTGAATAGTGTGGATGAGCAGAGGGATCTAGGTGTATGTGTACATAGATCCCTGAAAGTTGGGAGTTGGGCCGAAGGGCCTGTTTCCCGTGCTGTTTTGTTCTTTGTTCTTTGTTCAAGTAGATAAGGTTGTTAAGAAGGCATACGGTGTCTTGGCGTTTATTGGTAGGGGGATTGAATTTAGGAGTCGCAGCATCATGTTGCAACTGTACACAACTCTGGTGCGGCCACACTTGGAGTACTGTGTGCAGTTCTGGTCCCCACATTACAGGAAGGATGTGGAGGCTTTGGAGAGGGTGCAGAGGAGGTTTACCAGGATGTTGCCTGATATGGAGGGGAGGTCCTATGAGGAGAGGCTGAGGGATTTGGGATTGTTTTCGCTGGAAAGAAGGCGGCTAAGAGGGGATCTTATTGAAACATATAAGATGATTAGAGGTTTAGATAGGGTGGATAGTAATAGCCTTTTTCCTCTGATGGAGAAATCTAGCACAAGGGGGCATGGCTTTAAATTAAGGGGGGGTAGTTATAGGACGGATGTCAGGGGTAGGTTCTTTACCCAGAGGGTGGTGAGGGATTGGAATGCCCTGTCTGCTGCAGTTGTAAATGTGCCTAGTTTGGGGGCGTTTAAGAGATCCGTGGATAGGTTTATGGACGAAAAGGGATTGGTTTAGTTAGTGGGTCATTGTTTTGTAACTGGTCGGCGCAACATTGTGGGCCAAAGGGCCTGTTCTGCGCTATAATGTTCTATGTTCTATAAGAAATAGGAGCAGGAGTAGGCCATCTAGCCCTTCGAGCCTGCCCCACCATTCAATACGATCATGGCTGATCTGAAGTGGATCAGTTTCACTTTCCCGCTTTCTCCCCATAACCCTTAATTCCCCTGTCTGTCAGAAACCTATCTACCCGTGACTTAAATATATTTAGCGAGGCAGCCTCCACCACTTCAACGGGCAGAGAATTCAAAGATTCACCACCCTTTGAATGAAGAAGTTCCTCTTCAACTCTGTTCTAAACTGCTCCCCCTCTTATCTTGAGGCTGTGCCCCCTAGTCCTAATGTCCTTTCTGAGCGGGAAGAATCTCTCTACCTCTAGCCTATCCATCCCATTCATCATCTTATACGTCTCAATAGATCCCCCCTCATCCTTCTAAACTCTAACGAGTACAGACCCAGTCTATTCAGCCTCTCCTCATAGCTCAACCCCCTCAACTCCGCTATCAGCCTAGTAAACCTCCTCTGCACTCCCTCCAGGGCCAAAATATCCTTGCGTCAGTACGGCGCCCAAAACTGCACACAGTACTTCAGCTGCGGCCTCACCAATGCCCTATATAGCTGCAGCAAGACCTCCCTACTTTTATATTCAATCCCCCTCGCTATGAAGGCCAGCATCCCATTCGCCTTCCTGACCACCTGCTGCACCTGCAAGCTGGGTTTTTGCGACTCATGCACAAGGACCCCCAGGTCCCTCTGCACCGTCGCCTGCTGCAGTTTTTCTCCACGTAAGTAATAGTCCTTCCTACCATTCCTCCTACCAAAGTGGACCACCTCACACTTGCCAACGTTGTATTCTATCTGCCAGGTCCTTGCTTGTAGGGCCAAAGGGCCTGTATCCTGTGCTGTTCTTTGATTAAGGGGAACAAGTACACTTCCTCTAATCGCTCTGCGCCACTAAAGTCCCAACCATCACAACCCTAGATTCATATGGTGCCTTTAACGTGGCAATATGTCTCACAATGCTTGACAGGAAGTTTAGTATGACACCTAAAGGGGATTTCAGGTCAGGTAACCAAAAGAGATAGAATCCTAGGATCCCTACAGTGCAGAAGGAGACCCTTCAGCCCATCGAGTCTCCACTATCAACAATCCCACTCAGGCCCTACCCCCACCCCCGCGCCAATAACTTGACATATCTACCTTGCTAATCCCCCAGACACGATGGCTGGAATTTTTCCATCCTGCTCACCACGGGAATCAGAGCGGGCGAGGGATGGACCACGGAAAGGGCTGTTGACCCTGGGAGGGATTTTACGGTTTTGGGAAAAAACTCCACACAAACAGCTGGAATCGAACCTGGGTCCCCAGTGCTTTGGGGCAGCAGTGCTAACCACTGTACCACCGGGTTTAAGGAGTGTATTAAAGGGCGAAAATGAGATGGAGAGCTTGGGGCTTAGCTGGCACTGGTGGAGTGGCTAAAATCCAAGATGCTAGATGCAATTTTGCCACCCTGCCTGCCACGGGAATCGGGGTGGGCGAGGGGTGGGCAAGGGGAAGGGCCATTGATCCTGGGCGGGATTTTATGGTTTCGGGACAAGCAAGATCATAAAATCCCACTCTCTGGAATGATTTGATTTGATTTATTGTTGCCACATGTATTAACATACAGTGAAAAGTATTGTTTCTTGCGCGCTATACAGACAAAGCATACCGTTCATAGAGAAGGAAAAGAAAGTGCAGAATGCAGTGTTACAGTCATAGCGAGGGTTTTGAGAAAGATCAACTTAATACAAGGTAGGTCCATTCAAAAGTCTGACAGCAGCAGGGGAGAAGCTGTTCTTGAGTCGGTTGGTACGTGACCTCAGACTCTTGTATCCTTTTCCCGATGGAAGAAGGTGAAAGAGAGAGTGTCCGGGGTGCGTGGGATCCTTAATTATACTGGCTGCTTTGCCGAGGCAGTGGGAAGTGTAGATGGATGGGAGGCTGGTAAGTGGTCAGGATTACAACAGTTTATATCATCTCCCAGCAAGATGCCCCAGGCCTTGACGTCCTTCCTGATTTGAACCAGCACTACGCTGCTGAGACCTAACCAATATTATTATAACACAGCTATTCTGTGCATTCTGCTTCTATTAATAAAGTAAGAAGTTTCACAAAACCAGGTTAAAGTCCAACAGGTTTATTTGATCGTAAACGCCACTAGCTTTCGGAGTGCTGTTCCTTTGTCAGAACATAAGAACATAAAAACATAATAAGAAATAGGAGCAGGAGTAGGCCATCTGGCCCTTCGAGTCTGCCCCACCATTCAATAAGATCATGGCTGATCTGTCGTGGCTCAGTTCCACATTCCGACCCTCTCCCCATAACCCTTAATCCCCTCTCTTATCAAAAATCCATCAACCCGCGTCTTAAGAATATTTAGCGAGGTAGCCTCCACCACTTCAACGGGTAGAGAATTCCAGAGATTCACCACCCTTTGAGTGAAGAAGTTCCTCCTCAACTCCGTTCTAAACTGCCTCCGCTTTATCTTGAGGCTGTGCCCCCTAGACCTACTGTCCTTTCTGAGTGGGAAGAGTCTCTCCACCTCCAACCTATCCATCCCATTCATCATCTTATACGTCTCAATGAGATCTCCCCTCATTCTTCTAAACTCCAACGAGTACAAGCCTAGTTCATTCAGCCTCTCCTCATAGCTCAACCCCCTCAACTCCAGTATCAGCCTAGTAAACCTCCTCTGCACTCCCTCTAGGGCCAAAATATCCTTGCGTAAGTGCGGCACCCAAAACTGTGCCGCACTTACAGTTTTCAGTACTCCAGCTGCGGCCTCACCAATGCCCTATACAGCTGCAGCAAGACCTCCCTACTTTTATATTCAATCCCCCTCGCTATGAAGGCCAGCATCCCATTCACCTTCCTGACCACCTGCTGCACCTGCAAGCTGGGTTTTTGCGACTCATGCACAAGGACCCCCAGGTCCCTCTGCACTGTCGCATGCTGCAGTTTTTCGCCACGTAAGTAATAGTCCTTCCTACCATTATTCCTACCAAAGTGGACAACTTCACACTTGCCAACATTAAATTCCATTTGCCAGGTGAGTGGGGAGTTCTGATCACAAACAGGGCATATAAAGGCACACACAGTTTACAGAATACTGATTAGAATGTGAGTCTTTATACCTAATCAAGTCTTAAAGGTGCAGATAACATGAGTAGAAATAGCATTAAGCATAGGTTAAAGAGGTATGTATTGCTTCCAGACAGGACAGTAAGTGAGATGTTGCAAGTTCAGGCAAGTCATGGGGGGTTAACAGACAGTGTGACATGAACTTGGCTATCAACCAAGTTCCGCACACATGAGGACAGCCTCAGCGGGATCTTGGGTTCATGTCACACTGTCTGTAACCCCCCATGACTTGCCTGGGTTTGCAACATCTCACTCACTGTCCTGTCTGGAGACAATACACATCTCTTTAACCTGTGCTTAATGCTCTCTCCACTCACATTGTCGGCATCTTTAAGACTTGAATCGCAGGTTAGCTGTAAAGACTCGCATTCTAATCATTAAACTGTGTGTGACTTCATATGCTCTGTTTGTGATCAGGACTCTCCACTCATCTAACGAAGGAACAGCGCTCCGAAAGCTAGTGGCATTTACTGCCAAATAAACCTGTTGGACTTTAACCTGGTGTTGTGAGATTCTTACTGTGTTTACCCCAGTAATCTGAGATTTCCACATCATGTCTATTAATAAAACCAGGGATTGTATATATTTTTTTTACAGTCTGATGAACATGGCCTGCCACCTGTTCTGGTAGTAATGAGGTTGAAAGGAGATGTTTTTCCACGTGGAAGGGTTGTACTGAAGTGTAATCAATGTTTGGCCTTAACCAAGTGTCCTGGGTATAGCTAAAACGTGATGTATCACCCACATTGTGAGACAGCCTGGCTCGTTACTGCCATCTAATGGTGGAAGCAGGAGCCACAGCAAACGCTCTGTCCCGAAGCATGGTACATTGGGGAGACCATGCAGACGCTACGACAACGGATGAATGAACATCGCTCGACAGTCACCAGGCAAGACTGTTCCCTTCCTGTTGGCAAACACTTCAGTGGTCACGGGCATTCAGCCTCTGACCTTCGGGTAAGCATTCTCCAAGGCGGCCTTCATGACACACGACAGCGCAGAGTCGCTGAACAGAGACTGATAGCCAAGTTCCGCACACATGAGGACGGTCTCAACAGGGATCTTGGGTTCATGTCGCACTATCTGTAACCCCCGTGACTTGCCTGGGTTTGCAAAACCTCACTTACTGTACTGTCTGGAGACAATACACATCTCTTTAAACTGTGATCAGTGCTCCTTCCACTCACATTATCAGCCACTTTAAGACTTGAACAGCAGGTTAGGTGTAAGGATTCGCATTCTAATCAGCAATCTCTAAACTGTCTGTGCTTTGTATGCTCTGTCTGAGGCCAGAACTCTCCATTCACCTGACGAAGAGGGTAACCTCGAAAGCTTGCTTGCTTGTGAGAATATTATCAAATAAATCGGTTGGACTAAAACCTGGTGTTGTCAGACTTTTTACTACATTCACACCATTCAGTACAATCTGCACCATTTATAAATGAGAAGATTTCTCTCGCTAGATTAGGAACCCAAAGGTCTGGACAACACCAGTTCAAATCCCACCTCGGCAGTGAAGAGACGCCAACTTCTGATTTTAAAAACTGGAAGTTTTTAAAAACTTTTTAAAACAGTTTTTAAAACTGGAGCCGGCAAAAGTGAGTGTGATGTGGCTGGATTGTAATTGTAAAAACACAAATTCCGAAATTGTTATATTTAAATTCCTAAATTATTACTCGTTGGAGTTTAGAAGGGTGAGGGGTGATTTCGTTGAAAGTTACAGGATACTGCGAGGCCCTGGATAGAGTGGATGTGGAGAGGATGTTCCCACCAGTGGGAAAAACTAGACCCAGAGAGGGCACAACCTCAGGCTAAAGGGACAATCCTTTAAAACAGAGATGGGGAGGAATTTCTTCAGCCAGAGAGTGGGGAATCTGTGGAAATCTTTGCCGCAGAGGAAGCCGGGTCACTGAGTGTCTTTAAGACAGAGATAGATCGGTTCCTGATTGATAAGAGGGTCAGGGATTATGGGGAAAAGGCTGGAGAATGAGGATGAGAAAAATATCAGCCACGATTGAATGGCGAGGCAGACTGGATGGGCCTAATTCTGCTCCTATGTCTTATGGTCTGATGATTTTAAAGGGAAGCAAACCTTCCATCCTTCTCTGATCTGGCTCCTAAATGACCCCGTAAAATATAGTTAACTCTCGACTGTCCTCTGAAGTGACTGAACAAGTCCCTCGGTCCAGGGTAACCACTCGTCTCAACAGTGAATGGCTTGCTAGGCCGTTTCAGAGGAGGGTTATTGCTGTGACCCTAGAGTCACGTGTAGGCCAGACCCGGGTAAGGACGGCAGATTCCCTTCCCTCAAGGACATTAATGAACCATTTTTTTAAAAACAACAATTGGCAATCTGTGCAAGATAGAACAACACACTAATGGTTACTGATCGAGAGGGGGGGGGGATCTAGGGTTGGGGAGGGGGTCCTTAGGATCAATAAAAGATCCACAAACAGTAATTTTGAGGTGATTTGGAAGGCAACCGAGAATGTAGAATCCAGGGGGTTTGTCAGTCTTTGGGTATTGTGCCTGGTTTTAGCTGTGAGCATCTTGAAGATATCGAGATTCCGAAGTGAGGTTACTAAAATAAAACCAACCCCACATGGTCTTGGTTATCAGAACAGATTCCGGGAGTTTGGGCCTTCTTCGTTAGTATATTGAACGAGCCGGGGTGATATGAAGAAAAATGCAGCACAGGCCCTCCAAAGACTGCGATTTGAAACTTGTGAAAAATATGATTGAAAGATTCTGTCCCCTTGGGTCAGCTACTTGAGATGAGGAGACCATTCAGCCCCTTGGGTTTGTTCTGTCATTCAATCAGACCATGTCAGATCTGAATCCCAATTCTTATCCCCCCGACAAAACAAAACCGTCAGACCCAATCCTGAAAATGTCAGGTTTCTCAGCCTTCTGAGGACGGAACGTTCCAGATTCCCACCAGGCTTTCCTGTGGAAAACTGGGAAAGTGCTTCCTGCCTTTGAATGCAGAATAAAGGAAATTCCAGCACAGGAACAGGCCCCGTGGCCCCCTCCAAGGCTGCACTGACCATGAACTAAAACCCACTAGCCCCCCCCCCCCCCCCCCCCCCCCCCCCCCCCCGGGGGACCATATCCCTCTGTTCCCATCCTATTCATGGGATTTGTCCTGACGCCCCTTAAAACTCACTATCGTATCTGCTTCCACTCCCTCCTCCTGCAGTGAGTTACAGGCACCCTCTGCGTACAAAAAAAAACCCCCGCAGCTGCTTTGCTCTTGAAAGGCCGAGTTATTGATTTATTTATCGATTAGCGTCACGAGTCGGCTTACATTAACACTGCAATGAAGTGACTTGTTAAAATCTCTAGTCACCACCCGGATCCCTGGGCACCGCGAGGCAGTCCTGACGTGGAGATGCCGGCGTTGGACTGGGGTAAAACAGAAAGAAATCCCACGACATTAGTTTAAAGTCCAAAGAGGTTTATTTGGAGCAAAAGCCACAAGCTTTCGGGACAGGCTGTCCCTTCGTCAGGTGGTTGGGAGTTCCCGAGAGTTGTGGGGTTTCTTACTGTGAGGCAGCAGTGCTAACCATCGGGCCACTCATACAACATTGCGGCTCCACGTTCAGTAATCCCTCCTGACGAAACACTTTCTCAGGATTTATCCTGTCAAATCCATCTATCATTTTAAGCACTTTTATGAGGTCACTCCTAAATCTTCCACACTCAACCCAACCGTCCAGGATGAAGGGGTTAAATTTGCGTGGGCAAATTTCAAATACTTAGGGATCAGAAGCTCAAAGCTGGCACTGAACCATAAAGTAAAAAGTCTGACAACACCAGGTTTTAGTCCAACCGATTTATTTGATAATATTTGATAATATATCAAATAAATCGGTTGGACTAAAACCTGGTGTTGTCAGACTTTTTACTGTGTTTACGCCAGTCCAACGCCGGCATACCCACATCATAACTGAACCACAAATCCAGAGGATCAGGCGAATGCATTGGGCATTCAGATTCAAATCCCACCAAGATAGTTGGCAGAATTTAAATTCAATTAATTAAAAATCTGGAATTGAAATGATGACTGTGCTGAGTAATGGTATTGTCGATCATCGGAAGAACCCGATCCGGTTCGTTAATACCCTTTAGGGTAGGAAATGTGCCGTCCTTATCCGGTCCAACCTACACGTGACTCCAGACCCACAGCGATGTGGTTGACTCTCAACTGACCTCTGAAATGGCCAGCTGGGGTACTCAGTCCGAGGGCAATTAGGGATGGACAACAAATGCTGACTTTGGCACATCCTACGAGAAAGTAAATGAGAATGAAGCCAGTAGGCCATTAATAAAGAGTTAAACTATCTGTACAGCAATGCAGTCTGTGTCTGTCACGACTGGAGGCAATCGTACATTGTGAATACAAACAATCTGCTCCGTGACCCCCAGTTTGGGTTTCAAAGAACAAAGAACAAAAACAGCCCAGGAAACAAGCCCTTCGGCCCAACGAGCCCGCGCCGCCATTTTAACATTACCAGCCTCCCTCCACCCGTGACCCTTATCTATTGTTTTATGGCCATCCACATTGAGGGAAACTAATTTAGGGACAGTTTATTGCTTCCAATCAGCCTAACAGCACATCTTTGGGGTGTGGGAGGAAACCGGAGCACCCGGAGAAAACCCACGCAAGCACGGGGAGAATGCGCAAACTCCCACAGACACCGGCCCAAATCCATGTGTCTGCACAGCAATCAGCGATAGTCACTGAGCTGTCGTGTTGCCCAGTATCTGGTCCAGTTTAAGCACACACTAACGACGTGAAGCACTAGGCCAATCTCGAACATTCAAGAGCAGCCCAAGTAGACCCATCGTGTGTATGCCCCTCGTTGGACAACAAGGCGGACCAACTTAAAACCTGTGAATTAAAAGAGCAAAAACATTATTATCATACCATATCCATTTACATTACCAGGGATGTCCCAATGCTAATGAACCTTATTTAACATAAGGGCCACTCAGCTCCTGACCTCATTACAGCCTTGGTTCAAACATGGACAAAACAGCTGAATTTCAGAGGTGAGGTAGAGTGACAGCCCTTAACATCAAGGCTGCATTTGACCGAGTGCAAGGAGCCTTAGTGAAACTGGAATCGATGAGTATCGGGGGAAAACTGTTCACTGGTTGGAGTCATACCTGGTACATAAAATATTGATTTATTATTATCATACAACGAAAAGTATTGTCTCTTACACACTATACAGACAAAACATATTGTTCATAGAGAAGGAAAGAAGAGAGTGCAGAGTTACAGTCATAGTGAGGGTGTAGAGAAAGATCAACTTGATGTGAGGTAGGTCCATTCAAAAGTCTGACAGCAGCAGGGAAGAAGCTGTTCTTGAGTCAGTTGGTACTTGACCTCAATCTTTTGTATCTTTTTCCCCAAAGAAAGAAGGCGGAAGAGAGAATGTCCGGTGTGTATGCGATACTTAATTATACTGGCTGCTTTGCCGAGGCAGTGGGAAGTGTAGACAGAGTCACTGGATGGGAGGCTGGTTTGCGTGATGGACTGGGTTACATTCACGACCTTCTGTAGTTCCTTGCAGTCTTCGGAGCCCATACCAACCTATGGTAGAACCAGAAAGAATGCTTTCTATGGTGCATCTTAAAACTTGGTGAGATTCGTAGTTGACAGGCCAAATTTCCTTAGTCTTCTGAAGCAAGTAGAGGCATTGGTGGGCTTTCTTATCTTGTAGATAGTTCACACTGCTGTCACTGTGGTAGAGGGGTTGAATGGGGTGCCAATGGCGTGCCAATCAAGTGGGCTGCTTTCTCCTGGATAGTGTCAGCGAAACTTGGTGTCAAGTTTCTTGTTAGAGCTGCACTCATTCAGGGAAGTGGAGAGAATTCTATTACACTCCTGACTTGTGGACAGGTTTGAGGGGGGGTGGTAAGGAAGTGAGTTACTTGCAGTAGGATTTCAGATCTGTTCTTGTAGTCACTATTTATCTGGCTAGTCCAGTTCAGCTTCTGGTCAACGGTAATCCCTAGAGTGGGGGATTCAGTGATGGCAATGCTAGTGAACCTTATGATAGAGGGAGGACATTGATGAAACAGCTGAAGATGGTTAGGCCTGAGACACGATGATGGAACAGTTTCGCTTAGAAAGGACAGAAGGACTAGAGGGCACAGCCTCGAGATAAGGGTGAGGGGCAGGACTAGAGGGAACAGCCTCGAGATAAGGGTGGGGGGCAGTTTAGAACGGAGTTGAGGAGGAACTTCTTCACTCAAAGGGTGGTGAATCTCTGGAATTCTCTGCCCGTTGAAGTGGTGGAGGCTGCCTCGTTAAATATATTTAAGTCACGGGTAGATAGGTTTTTGATAGACAGGGAAATTAAGGGGAGAAAGCGGGAAAGTGGAACTGATCCACTTCAGATCAGCCATGATCTTATTGAATGGCGGGGCAGGCTCGAGGGGCTAGATGGCCTACTCCTGCTCCTATTTCTTATGTTCTTATGTACAGCACAGGAACCATGCTATGCCGAACATGACGTCAAATTAAACTAATTCCTTCTGCCTCCCTTTGGTCCATATTCCTGTATTCCTTGCATATTCACGTGCTTACTAAAAGCCCCTTAAATGACCCTATCGTACCTGCCTGTACTCCTAGGCTCAGTAATGGCTACCCTAAAACTATCACCGATTGTCGTAAAAATCCATCTGGTTCACCAATACACCCCGGAAACATGTTCCAGACACGTACCACACTGTGTAAAAAAAACACACTCCTTCACACATCTCCTTTGAACTTCCCCCTCTCACCGTAAGTACATTTTTAATATATGATCTGCAGATGTAAATTTTAAGTTTATTTATCAGTGTCACAAGCAAGCTTACATAAACAAAGAACAAAGAGCAACACAGCACGGGAAACAGGCCCTTCGGCCCAACGAGCCCGCGCCACCATTTTAACAAAGCATTTTCCTACACCTACCTTGCCCGTCAGGGGAGAATAGTGTAGCGTCAATTTGGTGCGCCAATCAGCCTAAAAGCACATCTTTGGGGTATGGGAGGAAACCGGAGCACCCGGAGAAAACCCACGCATCCACGGGGAGAACGCGCAAACTCCCACAGGCACCAACCCAAATCCATGTGTCTGCACAGCAAACAGTGATAGTCACTGAGCTGTTGTGGTGCCCATCTGCTGGTCCAGTTTTAAGCATACACAAACGACGCAAAGTACTAGGCCACTCTCGAAACATCTAAGAACAGCCCACGCACGACCCACCGTGTGTACGCCCCTCGTTAGACAACAAGGTGGACCGACACACCTGCGGATTAAAAGAGACAAAACATTAACATGTAGTATTACATTTCCAGTATCATCCTGAGGCTCTGGCCCTTTTTAAAACTGTCTTATAGAACCCTCCATCCCTGTTTCACTCATGTGCCTATCTAAGTAAACCTTAAACAAGTCCAGCGTGCCTGCCTCCACCACCTTATTTGGTAGCGCATTCCATACCCCCACGACCCTCTGTGTGAAAGACCTCCCTCTAGTATCCAAATTATACTTCTACCCCCTCACCCTTAGCTCGTGACCCCTCGTGATATTTGTCTCCAATCTAGGAAAAAGCCTGTCACTGTTGACTCTATCTATACCCTTCATTATTTTATACACCTCTATCAGATCCCCCCTTAATCTCCATCTTTCTAAGGAGAAAAGCCCCAGTTTACCCAATCTTTCCCCATATCCCAGTCCCTCCATACCAGGCAGCATCCTGGTAAACCTCCTCTGCACTCTCTCCAGGGTCTCCATGTCCTTCTGGTAGTAAGGTGACCAGAACTGGACGCAGTACTCCAAATGCGACCTAACCAATGTTCTGTACAACTGAAGTATTAGACACCAGCTCTTATACTCTATACCCCTTCCTATAAAGGCTAGCATTCCATAAGCTTTCTTCGCAACGTTCTCCACCTGGGTTGCCACTTTCAGAGACTTGTGCACTTGCACTCCAAGTCTCTCTGCATTTCTATACTCTTAATTGGTCTACCTTTTATCATGTAACTCCTCCCTGCATTATTCCTTCCAACACTGCAATGAAGTTACTGTGAAATTCCGCTAGTCGCTACACTCTAGCGCCTGTTTGGGTACACTGAGGGCGAACTTAGTATGGTCAATGCACCTAACCAGCATGTTTTTCCAGAGTGTTTTCGGTCCACCTTGTTGTCCAACAAGGGGCACACACGGGATGGGTCGTGTGAGGGCTGCTCTTGGATGTTGCTTCGAGAGTTGCCCAGAGCTTCACGTCGTTAGTGTACGCTTAAACTGGACCATCTGACGGGCAACACAACAGCTCAGTGACTATCACTGTTTGCTGTGCGGACACATGGATTTGGGTTGGTGTCTGTGGGAGTTTGCACATTCTCCCCGTGCTTGCGTGGGTTTTCTCCGGGTGCTCCGGTTTCCTCCCACACCCCAAAGATGTGCTCTTAGGCTGATTGGTGTTAACAAATTGTCCCTAAATTAGTCTTCCCTCAGTCTTCCCCAATAGGCGTAGACAAAGGTCATGGGTAGAGGAGGGCACTCAATGTTAAAATGGGCAGCGTGGGCTCGTTGGGCCGAAGGGCCTGTTTCCCATGCTGTGTTCTAAGTACAGTGTGGGAGGAAACCGGAGCACCTGGAGGAAACCCACACAGACACGGGGAGAATGCGCAAAGTCCAGACAGTGAACCAAGCCAGGAATTGAACTCGGGTCCCTGACACGGTAAAGCAACAGTGCTAACCACCGTGCTGTATTCATGCCTAAATGCAGCAAGGCCTGGACAACATCAAGGCTAATAAGTGCGTAAGCAAGCAACGCAAACACCAGGCAATGACCACTTCCAACAAGAGAGAACCTAACCATCTATCGACATTTTCTAGCATGTAAGAAGTGACTGACACTTAAAGCACTAAGGCAGTCTTCGATGATCATTCAATGAACGTGAACTTTATTGTACTCTGCGTTTCACATTAGCAGAATATTACAGTTCAGAACAATTGCGTTTAAAATTCACAATATTGTGTTTAAAAGCAACGATAAGAGTAAAGAAAACATGATAAAAATCAGTTCTGTTTTACAGTACATTTCTTTGCACCTTTATAATACTGAATATTAACACTTTGCATTGATTTAGCGATAATTGCAAGCTTGCCTTTGAATCTATATAGAGTGACTCAAGTCTTTTGTATAATTCAGAGCAACAATACTTAATAAATAGGATTTATAGAATGATTGTTCTGACTGCGTTTGCTGTCACCTTCCCAGATAGTGACAAAAATAACACGCCTTCTCCCTGCGCATTTTGATCACTTGGCATAATATAAAAAGAGACATTATTAAACATGAATCTTATATTAATTGTACATACCAATATACACTAAAGTGTAGACAAAAATACAATCTAAATATTTTGTTTGCTGTTATGGGAATTGCTGGAATCCCGCGAGTCTCCCTTACTGTAGCCAGTAAGTAAACCCCCCCCCCCAACAGACAGCCACGTTTCTCCACAGATTCACTCAGATATGTAAAATAGACATTCCCACTCATCAATAATGACAATTCTTGTTCATAATGAAAGTGGTTATGGGTGCCTGGCTCATTCACTGGACTTTGCGAGCTGGGTTTTCAGCCAAAGGCTTTCATGCATTCACTTACTGAGACCCCACAGCAAAAGAAAAATCACTTTTCATATGAATTCCTGTCCATTGTCTGCAGAGGGCGTGTTGGCGTGTGGTGGTAGAGCCAGTTGCCAGGCTCTGTGTAATAAAACAATCCACAGCAGGAACCGAGCAGGGATCAGCCCGGAGTTTGCAAGTCTTAATGCAAAACTCAAGCCTCTCCATCTATCGCTCAAATGAAGGCACTGACAACAATCTCACTCTAGCCCCGTAACCCCAAGTATCGACTCTGCTAACTCGCCTGACACTGAGGAGCAATTTAGCATGGCCAATACACCAAACCTGCATATTGTGGGAGAAAACCAGAGCACGCAGACGCAGACATGGGGAGAACATGCAAACTCCACAGTCACTCTAGGCCAGAGTTGAACCACAGAAACTCTACAGTGCAGAAGGAGGCCATGCGGCCCATCGAGCTTGCACTGACAACAATCCCATCCAGACCCTGTCCCTGTCACCCCACACATTTACTCCACTAATCCCTCCAACCTTCGCATCCCAGGACACTAAGAAGCAATTTAGCATGGCCAATCAACCTATCCTGCACATCTTTAGACTGTGGGAGGAAACTGGGGCACTCAGAGGAAACCCACGCAGACACGGGGAGAACGTGCAAACTCCACACAGGCAGAGACCCAAACTGGAAATCGAACCTAGGTCTCTTGAGCCGTGAGGAAGCAGTGCTAATCATTGTGCCACCGGGCTGGACTCGGGTCCCTGATGCTGTTGTGAGGACAGTAAGAAGTCTCACAACACCAGGTTAAAGTCCAACAGGTTTATTTGGTAGTAAACGCCACAAGCTTTCGGAACGCTGTTCCTTCATCAGGTGAGTGGAGAGTTCTGATCAGAAACAGGGCATATAAAGACACACACAGTTCACAGAATACTGATTAGAATGTGAGTCTTTACACCTAATCAAGTCTTAAAGGTGCAGACAATGGGAGTGGAGAGAGCATTAAGCATAGGTTAAAGAGATGTGTATTGTCTCCAGACAGGACAGTAAATAAGATGTTGTAAGTTCAGGCAAGTGTTTGGAGACAATGCAATCTCTTTACCCTACGCTTAATGCTTTCTCTGCTCACATTGTCTGCATCTTTAAGACTTGAGTAGCAGATTAGCTGTAAAGACTCACATTCTAATCAGTATTCTGTAAACTGTGTGTGTCTTTACATATCCTGTTTGTGAGCAGAACTCTCCACTCACCTGACGAAAGGAACAGCGCTCCGAAAGCTAGTGGCATTTACCACCAAATGAACCTGTTGGACTTTAACCTGGTGTTGTGAGACTTCTTACTGTGTTTACCCCAGTCCGACACCGGCATCTCCACATCACGGCTGTTGTGAGGCAGCAGCGTTAACCACTGTGCCACCCCCACCCTTTCACTTGGATAAAGCCTGAGATCAGGTGCAATGCCTTTCCTTGTCAGCGTGGAACGTGGATGTGGAACGCGGAATTTTGAATTTGATTTCCGCAGCAAGGAAGGAACGGATTTGGGTTTGCCCCGGCCAATCTGAGCACCAGCTCGGTAACTTAAAGAACAGAGTGAAAAGAAAAGCCAGCACTTGCAGATGTTCCAGACAGGATTGGATATTTAGCATTCTGGAACGGGAGCTTGGGGGTAGATACCCAGTGTCCTTTTTCAAACAAAGTTCTTTACATTTCCATCATCGTTATACAGTGCACGAGGAAGACAGACTTTTAAAACAGAACAGGCCAGAGGGTGTGGTATTCTTCTGCGACCACACAACACACGCAGGTGAAGCTTAAACGTATCAGGTCCAATTTTTAAATATCTCCACGGGAATTTCTACCATTTATTTCTGAACGACTCCCTCAGTTTGAGATGAGTCTGGCTGGAAGAATCGGGAATTTTAAAGCCACTCTGGATGAGTTGGGTCAATAAGAAAGTAATGGAGCCAGCAGCGCCCAGTGTCCCAGGCTTCCCAATCCTTTACCATTTGAACGTGAGAATCACAAAGTGAACAACTTTGCCTCTCGAAGACTCGGTGAGTGGTGACGGCCTCCTGGTAGATTTCTGCACAATCCGTTCTTGCTGCAATTTGACCAGCGTTTCCAACAGTTTCATCTCTCCCCCCCCACCCCAGGCGTGGCTCGCTAGTTACATAGCTCAAGTAATACAGGCCGCCACTGCGCCAGGCACAGCAAACTCAACGAGACAAGTGGTTATCCATCATCCGGCGAGACGCTCGCAGTTTACGCTCCCTTTGAAGCCCGCGAGACGGCCTCGCGGGTGCAGGGCTAGACGTAGATGCCCTCGGGGTTAAAGCCTGAGATCAGCGGGTTCTGAAGGAGTCTCAGATTGCTGGGTAGCTGTCGTGATGAGCTGGGCCATTTCAGGGAACCAGTCAGTGAGGCTGCAGGAGACAAGGGAGGAAACGGCATTAAAAACACATTGCAAAGGGGGGGGGGGAGGGAGCAAGGACTCCCCAGCCTTAACCGGGGATGGACGATATACAACGGCATCAACCGTTTACAAATAAATTATTGCGATCGTCGCTGGTTCAGAACTCAGCTTTGGAAGCTGGGCATCAGAATATTCTCACCCCTGCGTGTGAAGCAGCAGTTCTGAGAGTTTTATTTATCTACCCGTTCATGGGGTGTGGCTGGGCCGGCATTGACCGCTCGTCCCTAATTGCCCCTTGAGGAGGTGGTTGGGGGCTTGTTCTATTTCCTTAGTGTCTGAGCAAAGGATTGAAATGCGAGTGTTTACGTACGAGCCAATCTCCGACGCAACTCGAGAGACAGCAAGAGCTGTGAGAGAAATAGACGCGGCTCACCAGAGGATTGGGGAGACGGAGCAAGGATATTTTGGTCTTGGAGGGAGTGCAGAGAAGGTTCACTAGGCTGATACCGGAGATGAGGGGGTTGGACTATGAAGAGAGGCTGAACAAACTGGGTCTGTACACGTTGGAGTTTAGAAGGATGAGGGGGGATCTTATAGTGACGTATAAGATAATGAAGGGGATGGATAGGGTGGAGGTAGAGAGATTCTTCCCGCTCAGAAAGGACAGCAGGACTAGAGGGCACAGCCTCAAGATAAAGGGGGGGATCAGTTTAGAATGGAGTTGAGGAGGAACTTCTTCACTCAAAGGGTGGTGAATCTCTGGAATTCTCTGCCCGTTGAAGTGGTGGAGGCTGCCTCGCTAAATATATTTAAGTCACGGGTAGATAGATTTCTGATAGACAAGGGAATTAAGGGGAGAAAGCGGGAAAGTGGAACTGAGCAGCGACAGATCAGCCATGATCTTATTGAATGGCGGGGCAGGCTCGAAGGGCTAGATGGCCTCCTCCTGCTCCTATTTCTTATGTTCTTATGTTCACCCAGGCCCCATCCCCACAACCCCACGCATTTACTCCAGCCCGTCCCGACAAAAAAAGGAGCAATTTAGTATGGCCAAACCACCTAACCCTGAAACCGGAGCACCCGGAGGAAACCCACGCCGACACGGAGAGAACGTGCAAGCTCCACACACACACGGTGACCCGAGCCGGGTATTGAACACGGGTCCTTGGTGCTGTGAGACAGCAGTGCTAACCACACCACTGCGTCACCTCTGCACAGCAAGCACGATGAAAGACTCAGGACAATGATAAAACGCACGTTTGTATAAAGCTGACTAACAGCCTGAATGACTGCATTCGGAACGCATCATTAAAACACTAGTTCTGTTCGAGGAGAGTTGGAGGGAGAGTTGATAAGGAAAATGCAAGTTGCTGTTTGTGTGTGGGGCAGTCTCGGAGAGATTTTCCTTGTCCGAGTTTAGATAATCCCCTGTGGTCTGGTTCTGTTAAGTTCTTTTAAAGTTCAACGTATGTCGCTGTATTTTAAAAGAGCAGTTGTTCGAGCAACTGCTTTATCTAAGGCAGCACGGTGGCACAGTGGGTTAGCACTGCTGCCTCACAGCGCCAGGGACCCGGGTTCGATTCCCCGGTGGCACAGTGGGTTAGCACTGCTGCCTCACAGCGCCAGGGACCCGGGTTCGATTCCCCGGTGGCACAGTGGGTTAGCACTGCTGCCTCACAGCGCCAGGGACCCGGGTTCGATTCCCCGGTGGCACAGTGGGTTAGCACTGCTGCCTCACAGCGCCAGGGACCTGGGTTCGATTCCCCGGTGGCACAGTGGGTTAGCACTGCTGCCTCACAGCGCCAGGGACCCGGGTTCGATTCCCCGGTGGCACAGTGGGTTAGCGCTGCTGCCTCACAGCGCCAGGGACCCGGGTTCGATTCCCCGGTGGCACAGTGGGTTAGCACTGCTGCCTCACAGCGCCAGGGACCCGGGTTCGATTCCCCGGTGGCACAGTGGGTTAGCACTGCTGTCTCACAGCGCCAGGGACCCGGGTTCGATTCCCCGGTGGCACAGTGGGTTAGCACTGCTGCCTCACAGCGCCAGGGACCCGGGTTCGATTCCCCGGTGGCACAGTGGGTTAGCACTGCTGCCTCACAGCGCCAGGGACCCGGGTTCGATTCCCCGGTGGCACAGTGGGTTAGCACTGCTGTCTCACAGCGCCAGGGACCCGGGTTCGATTCCCCGATGGCACAGTGGGTTAGCACTGCTGTCTCACAGCGCCAGGGACCCGGGTTTGATTCCCCGGTGGCACAGTGGGTTAGCGCTGCTGCCTCACAGCGCCAGAGACCCGGGTTCGATTCCCCGGTGGCACAGTGGGTTAGCACTGCTGCCTCACAGCGCCAGGGACCCAGGTTCGATGGCACAGTGGGTTAGCACTGCTGCCTCACAGGGACCTAGGTTCAAACCCCGCCTCGGGTCACTGCCTGTGTCGGAGTTTGCACATTCTCCCCATGTCTGCACGGGTTTCCTCCAGGTGCTCCGGTTTCCTTCCACAGCCTGAAAGACGTGTGGGTTAGTGGATCGGTCATGATAAATTTCCCCGTTAGATGCTTTCGCCATGGTAAACATGTGGGGTTACGGGGAGAGGGTCTGGGTAAGATACTCTGTCAGAAAGTCGGTGCAGACTCGATGGGCTGAGTGGCCTTCTCCTACACTGTAGGGGTTCTATGATTGTACAGTATGGTGGGAGAGTGGTGATTCTGGGATAATAAAATAGGATGCTTTACACCGGGTTTAAACTATTTGAGGCTGTGGAAAATTACAGATAATTACCTGATAATTTGAGTTTTAATGACAGTTTTGAACAATGAAGATTGCTTTTTAACCTATTTCCTTTATTTTTATTGAATATTCTACTTTCATTTCAGTTTTAACTTGTTAAGATCGAATGAAAGTGAGGTTAAACGCTGCAGAGATTGTGTGCTGGGAAACCTTCATGAGTGAAAGTGTGTGTGTGTGTGTGTGTGTGTGTGTGCGTGTGTGTGCATGTGTGCGTGCGCGTGTGCGTGTGTGCATGTGTATGTGTGCGTGTGTGCATGTGTTTGTGCGTGTGTGCATGTGTGTGCGCACGTGTGTGTGTGTGTGCACGTGTGTGTCCAATAATGTGTGATTTTTGTTGTTGCGTTGCTAGCTTTAATGTTTTCTCCTCTTTCCCCCAAATTGTGATTTTGCAACAGGAGTTTCCACTCTTAATGCAGCCCATAGCTCCCACTGTTTTGTGTGATTTGAAACCAGACATGTTGGAATTCTTAATCTTGGGTATGATGTCTGACCAAAATCCCTGCTCCAGATAGTGTGTGTACATGAGTGCGTGCGTGCGAGAGAGTGCGTGCCCGAGTGAGCGCGTGCGTGTGAGAAAGAGCATGTGTGTGTGTGAGTGTGCGTGAACGAGCGTATGTGTGTGTATTATATGTTTGTGTGCGTGCGTGTGAGAGCATGTGTGTGTGTGAGTGTGAGCATACGAGTGTGTGTGTGAGCGAGCGTGTGTGTGTATATATGTGTGTATGTGTGTGTGCGCGCACGTGTGTCTGTGTGTGTACGTGTGTGTATGTGTGTGTGTACGTGTGTGTCTGTGTGTATATATATATGTGTCTGTGTGCGTGCGTGTGAGAGCATGTGTGTGTATGAGTGTGAGCATGCGAGTGTGTGTGAGAGCGAGCATGTGTGTGTATATATGTGTGTGTGTGTGTACGTGCACACGTGTGTGTCTGTGTGTGTGTGTACGTGTGTGTATGTGTGTGTACATGTGTGTCTGTGTGTGTGTGTGTGTGTGTGTGTCTGTGTGTGTGTGTGTCTGTCTGTGTGTCTGTGTGTGTCTGTGTCTGTGTGTGCGCAAAATGTTTGAAAGTTCCTGTGAACACAATTCTCAGGAAGTGGAAAATTTAAAAATCGCAGTATATAAATTGGAATTTGGAAATAACCAGTTTGAGTTTGGGGGAATCCTGGATACACTTAGTTCATATGCAAAGTGTGGAACTGTGAAAAGAGTGCTCTTTGTGTAAGGAGCCCAGTGTTTAATCACAACTAGGAGAGAGTTTACTGTTTTCTGTTTAATCCATCGAATATCTAATTGGAGAAATGTACAGTTACAGCGAGAGCAAATTAACTCAGCTGGCTGCAAGCCCAATGAATCTTGTGTTTTGTTTTTCTTTAATTTGGTTGATTATGAGTTACAGACAACAAACAAATCTAAGCAGCTTCAAGATTGTTTATCACAACACTGTAATAATTGGGACCTTGGGAGAAAAGTTTAGACAGAGTGTATGTGAGGGCGGGAGAGCGGAGGGTGGGAACAACTTTCCCGTCCCACCCACCACAGGAATCGGAGTGGGCAGGAGGGGGGATCATGTAAAGGTCCACGGGTGGGACTTCCTGCTTTCGGGGATGAGTGTGGCCGGGAGATCCCACCCTGAGAGTGAGCGTGAGAGAGAGTGAGTGAGTGAGTGAATGTGGGGCAGGGAGACCGAGCGAGTGTAGGAGAGCAGACAGTGTGTATGTGGGAGAGAGAGGGTGTGAAGGTCTCCGTTGCTAACACTCCCACTGAAGGGTCCCTGTTCAAGTCCATCCTCCAGGACTTGAGTCCAAGGAAGAAACATTCTTACAGTGGCTGAGCAAGCTGCTAACCAGCCCGAAACTCCTCGTACCGCTCCCAGGGAGTGTGAAGATACAAAGTGAATAAGCAAGGCCACAGAGTGTGGTTTGTTGATTGGAGTCGACACCCTAGTGGTGGCACAGTGGTCAGCACTGCTGCCTCACAGCGTCAGGGACCCGGGTTCGATCCCCGGCTTGGGTCACTATCTGTGTAGAGTCTACACATTCTCTCCGTGTCTGCGTGGGTTTCCTCCGGGTGCTCCGGTTTCCTCCCAAATCCACTGGCCGTGCTAAATTCTCCCTCAGTGTACCCGAACACTGGCATGTAGCGACTAGGGGATTCTCACAGTAACTTCATTGCAGTGTTAATGTAAACTTAATTGTGACGCTGATAAATAAACTGAACTAAACATATTGAGTGATGGTGTAGATTAGTGAGGAAAGAAGAAGACAAGGCAAGTTTAAAAAATGTTTTCCATTGAGGGTTGGATGATAGGAAGGGGGTTAGATAGATAGATTCAAGATGATAACGAGATGGGACAGATCACAAAATAATCTCACTCCAGTCTTGAACATGAGGCTATAGATTAAAGGTAAATGATTTAGGGGGGTGAGAATAAGAGTTTTTTTTATACACAGAAGTCTGCAAGGTTTAAATTCCCAACCAGCAACTGAAACAGGTCAACATTTAACGACGAGTTCAACTAATGGTGTAAGGGCAGGTAGACAGGGTTAGAATCTCGCTCGCGTGATAGGCAGGCAGTGTGGGCCAGTTGGGCCAAAGGATAGGGTTCACGGTGAGAGCTTTAGTGAAAATGAACAAAACACAGGCAAGGCGTCACCTTTCTCCTGGGGGGGAGGCAGTTCCTCGTCAGCTGGTTCGGCAGGCAGCACTGTGACTTTCGTCCCTGTCTGTTGGATGAACTGTTGCAGGTTCACTTGTCTCAGCTCCTTGGTTAACTGCTCCAGCTCCAGCTCTCTCTCCTGTTGGGACAGGGCAAGGTTTGTACGCTTGCGGAACACACAGAAGCAAACCGACCATCTGAGCAAAACCCTGGACCCCGGCTACCAGCCTTAATAGAAACCAAATGCCGTGCTGTGTGGTCTGATTTTCAATTTCACCCTCTACCGGAGCACAAACTGGGGATTTTCAAAGAGGAGAATTTTGCGAAAGGCTGATAAGAACATAAGAAATAGGAGCAGGAGTGGGCCATCTAGCCCCTCGAGCCTGCCCCGCCATTCAATAAGATCATGGCTGATCTGAAGTGGATCAGTTCCACTTTCCTGCTCAGGATTACACTCTGGAATGTTGAAATACCAAAGTAAAGGGTGCACACTTGCTGTTTATAAACCATCCTTTCTGCTATTACTGTCAACACTTGTCATTATAAATTACTGTGTCAAATTTCCCCAGTGATTTCTGGTTGCGGGCTCAGGGTGTAGTTACAGATGCTGGCCACCAGGCAGCACTCTCCCTCTGTCGCCACCTGTGTATTGAAGACCTTATTCATTGAATTACTTTGGGAAGAATGTGAGAGATCCAAAGGAGATTTGTAATGCTTTTTGTAATTCACATTCGGTATTTTCCAAACAGGATACGTGGGGGAGATTGTGTGATTACGAGTGGGTTCACATAATCCCAGGGTCAGGGTGGATTCCAACTCCCAGCACAGTGGAATCCTACACTTCATAAAACATCAAGATGAAAAGTGAAATGACAAAGATATAAATCATATTAACAAGTGGAATTGAATGTTTGTGCTCAGCGTGCGCCCATTCCCGATGGGCAGCGCGGTGGCACAGTAGTTAGCACAGCGCGAGGGACCCCAGGTTCACTGCCTGTGTGGAGTCTGCACATTCTCCTCGTATCTGCTCGGGTTTCCTCCGGGAGCTCCGGTTTCCTCCCACAGTCCGAAAGGCGTGCTGGTTAGGTGCACCGGCCGTGCTAAATTCTCCCCAACAGGAACCGAAGTGTGACGACTCAGGGATTTTTCACAGTAACTCCATTGCAGTGTTAATATAAACCTACTTGCGACACTAAATAAACTTTAGACCTGTTCAGTAGTTTGATTGGATTTTAAAAAGTGGCTCACACTTTTACCAGCCACCTTTTGACTCTAACGCTTTAAAAAGTTCCAGCAGTGAATTAGAGAATTTATCACACAGAAACTGGCCACTCAACTCAGTCGATCTGTACTCCACTTAAGCCTCTTCCCAGTGGTCCAGTGGGACTGTCGCTGGACCAATAATACAGAGACCCAGGGTACGTTCTGTGGACCTGGGTTCAAATCTCACCACAGCAGATGATGAAATTTGAACTCAATGATTCACAGCACTGTCTGTGTGGAGTTTGCACATTCTCCTCGTGTCTGCGTGGGTTTCCTCTGGGTGCTCCGGTTTCCTCCCTCAGTCCAAAGATGTGCGGGTTAGGTTGATTGGCCGTGCTAAGAAATTGCCCCTCAGTGTCCAGGGATGTGTAGGTTAGAGGGATTAGTGGGAATAATATGTAGGGATGTAGGAGTAGAGCCTGGATGGGATTGCGTTCGGTGCAGACTCGATGGGCCGAAGGGCCTCTTTCTCCATTGTAGGGTTCTATGATTCTATAAAAGCCTAATTGTGGTAGCGTGGCCCCTTTAAGGGTACATTCTGAGGGTTATGCAATTGGACTATTGAGGTGGGAGACCGAGCCAATCGGGAGCAAGGGTGCGTACCCCAGGTTAAGAAGGTGCCTCAGTTGGAGCCTGGGAGGAGAGACGTATCGTCACCGAGTTAATTCAGTCTGACACTTTGTTGTAAAGACTTATTTAGCATTGGCAACCGTTTAGCATTTGTTACTTTGAATCGCCCTCGATTTATTACATTGGCGACGAGGAAAATCTTTCTCAGTCACGGGGGAAGCGCAGTGTGCAGTTAGAGGGGGAGGAGACCTGAGCTTTGAGAATGTGAAGATAGAAGGTGTACACACACACACACACACACACACACACACACACGCACGCACACACACACACACACACACACACACACACACACACAATACCTGGATAAATCTAACCACTTGACCCTGAAGCGGAAAGGTAGGGGCAGCATTCCTTTGCATTATAATGAATGAGGAATACGGCTGAAGAGAAGCAAAGGGTTATTCTACTCACAGTCTGTGGCTCAAAGACTCGCAGCTTAGTGTGAACTTTATCATCGCCAGACACTGGCATCTCCCAGCACCGGGTTTCTGGTGGCGTCAAATCCACACCAGAAATCAGCGGGGAAGGCACATAAATTATGCTAATATTAATGACCATATATGGTAAATGATATTAGCCAGCCCGGGACCGAAATCCCCAGGCCCACTAATATCCCCCCGCCTCCAGAGTGGCTCACTCCAGCGGGGTTTACTGTTTTTTTAAAATTTTATTTATTAGTCACAAGTAAGGCTTACATTAACACTGCAATGAAGTTACTGTGAAATTCCCCTAGTTGCCACACTGCGGCGCCTGTTCGGATCAACGCACCTAACCTTGCCGGCTGTGGGAGGAAACCGCAGCATTAGGAGGAAACCCACGCAGACACAGGGAGAATGTGCAGACTCCACACAGACAGTGACCCGAGCCGGGAATTGAACCCGGGTCCCTGGCGCTGAGAAGCAGCAGTGCTAACCCACTGTGCCACACCCCAGGGAGCTAGCAGCCTGGCTCTACTGGAATGAAAGTTGAGGGGGGGGGGGAGGAGTGCAGTTGGGGTCCCCCAGAGGTTTTGGGCTTGGGAGGGGTGGTGCTTCCTTGGCACCTGGGCAGTGCCAGCCTGTACTCCTGGCACTGCCCAAGGGGCAAAGTGTCAATGCCCAGGGGACACTTTGGCACTGCACCATTGACCATGGGGCAGTGCCAAGAGGGTGGGGCCACTGGTGGAGGTCTCGCCGCCACTCGGCATAGGGATCAGCGCGGGAGGCCAACGAATGGGGGCGACCAATGGGTTGGAAGGAGGGGATGCTGGGAGGGGGAGGCGTTCAACGCTGCGGGGGATTGGGGCTGGGTCAGATACGGGGTCAGGGGGTTAGGGATCGGGACGCGCCAAAATTTTTTTGGGAAAATTCAGGCCACAGTCTTTTGACAAGATTGTGGAGTTGGTAAAAAAAAAAATCATTTCAACCCTTGACTCCGGATCATCGTGTAGAGATACAACATTCAGCAATGCGGGAGCTCGGGAAGACAGAGTCAGGCTTTGTGGCCAGACTGAGGGCGATAGCAGAGCACTGTGGGTTCAGCCCAGCTTTGGGAGAAGTGTTAAGAGACCGATTGGTCTGTGGTGTAAACAGCCTGATCGTACAGAGGGGTTACTGGCCAACACCAAAATCTAACAACATCCAACACAGAACAGTTGTATAGAATTGTATAGAACGTTGGTTAGGCCACATTTGGAATACTGCGTCCAGTTCTGGTCGCCGCACTACCGGAAGGACGTAGAGGCTTTAGAGAGAGAGTGCAGAGAAGGTTTACCAGGATGTTGCCTGGAACGGAGGGTCTTAGCTATGAGGAGAGATTGGGTAAAATTCTATCTTATCGATTCCCTTCATAATCTTATATGTTTCTATAAGATCCCCTCTCATTCTTCTGAATTCCAATGAGTATAGCCCCAGTCTACTCAGTCCCCCCTCATAAGTCAACCGTCTCAACTCCAGGAATCAACCTAGTGAATCTTCTCTGCACCCCCTCCAGTGCCAGTATATCCTTTCTCATGTAAGGAGAACAAAACTGTGCACAGTATTCCAGGTGTGGCCTCACCAGCTCCTTATACAGCTGCAACATAACCTCGCTGTTTTTAAACTCCATCCCTCTAGCAATGAGGGACAAAATTCTGTTGTATACAATTCTATACAAAATTCCATTTGTATACCTCTAACCTACACATCCCCGGACACTAAGGGGCAATTTTTAGCACGGCCAATCAACCTAACCCGCACATCTTTGGACTGTGGGAGGAAACCGGAGTACCCGGAGGAAACCCACGCAGACACGAGGAGAATGTGCTGACAGCAACCCGAGCCGGGAATCGAACCCAGGTCCCTGGAGCTGAGAGGCAGCAGTGCTAACCCACTGTGCTACCCTGCCGCCCTCAAATCCCTTTATAAGAGGCTGCGGAGATGGCCTGGGTGACCCCGTGCGCTGAGCAGGGTATAAGCGAGTTGCGAGTCATGCCAAATGAGGTAAAGTGTTTGTGACGGGAAATGGCTGATGTGGGTAAGAGCCCAGGAGAGCCCGAGGGAGGGAGCTTGTTTCCGACGTGAGGGGAAACATTCCCGAGGAGTTTTTTACCTGTGCAGGAATTGTGGTTTCGGGAGCAATAGAAAAGATCATTTAAGGGTGTAGAGCAGAGCAGCTGTGGGTCGTGATTAGCTCAAGTAGATAAGATTGGATTGGTTGGGAATATTAAACCTGGGGGGAAATGGAGGTTTCCAGGAGCTGCTGTCTGAATATTCCAAGGTTTTCCAAAGTGAATTAGGATGAATAAGGGGAACGAAAGCCAAAATCCATCTGAATCTGGACGCAGTGCTTACATTTTCCCAATCTGTCCAGTGCTTTATCAGACGGTTCGGGTTGAGCTGAGAGACTGGGAGATTTAGATATTATAAAACCTGTGCAACTCTCCGAATGGGCAGCACCCACAGTCTCCATACCCAAACCAGACTGGACTGCAAGAACAAAGAACAGTACAGCACAGGAAACAGGCCCTTCGGCCCTCCAAGCCTGTGCCGTGCATTGGTCCAACTGGACCATCCGTTCGTATCCCTCCATTCCCAGTCTGCTCATGTGACTATCCAGGTAATTCTTAAACGATGTCCACCTCCACCACCCTACCTGGCAGCGCGTTCCAGGCCCCCACCACCCTCTGGGGGAAAAAATGTCTCTCTGATATCTGAGTTATACCTCGCCCCTCTCACCTTCAACCTGTGACCCCTCCTGATCGTCACCTCCGACCTGGGAAAAAGCTTCCCACTGTTCACCCTATCCATACCCTTCATAATTTTATACACCTCTGTTAGGTCTCCCCTCATTCTCCATCTTTCCAGGGAGAACAACCCCAGTCTACCCAATCTCTCCTCATAGATAAGACCCTCCGTTCCAGGCAACATCCTGGTAAATCTTCTCTGCACTCTCTCTAAAGCCTCTTCGTCCTTCTGGTAGTATGGCGACCAGAACTGGACGCAGTATTCCAAATGTGGCCTAACCAACGTTCTGTACAGCTGTAACATCAGACTCCAGTTTTTATACTCTATACCCCGTCCTATAAAGGCAAGCATGCCATATACCTTCTTCACCACCTTCTCCACCTGTGCTGCCACTTTTAGGGATCTGTGGACTTGCACACCCAGGTCCCTCTGTGTTTCTATACTCTTGACGGCCCTGCCATTTATTGTATAGCTCCCCCTGTACATTAGTTCTTCCAAAATGTATCATTGGAACATTACAGATTAATCATCAATAGAGAAACATGATAGACAGACAGCCCATTTCTAGAATTGAGGGCCTCTACCGTAAACTAGCGGGGGAACTTTAAAATACACCACATTAGACCCCAGTCGCGCCTGCCAGCAGCTGGTGCTGGATGAGGATTCACAAAGACTGGTTACTATCAACACCCACAGGGGTTCACCCCAGCACAGACCTTTACCTTTTGGAGTTTCATCAGCCTGTGCCATTTTCCAGCATTTAATGGACAAAGCTATCCTACGATTGTGGTTTAATTTGATGGTGCACTAATTACAGGAAGCCCACTTGTAGAACACAGATCAAATTTGGAAGGAGTATTGAGAAGGTTTTAAAGATGCTGGTGTGAACTGAGACAGGAGAAGTGTATGTTCCAGGCAGAGGAAGCTACATCTTTTGGGTTTAGACGCACAAGAACATGGAGCAGGAGTAGGCCATCTGGCCCCTCGAGCCTGCTCCGCCATTCAATAAGATTATGGCTGATCTTTTCGTGGACTCAGCTCCACCTACCCGCCCGCTCACCAGAACCCTTAATT
This sequence comes from Prionace glauca, assembly GCA_037974335.1. Taxonomy (NCBI): domain Eukaryota; kingdom Metazoa; phylum Chordata; class Chondrichthyes; order Carcharhiniformes; family Carcharhinidae; genus Prionace; species Prionace glauca. Next base: position 6,495,040 of record CM075739.1, on the reverse strand, counting down.
CCTTTACTGTTCAAAAATCGATCTATCCTGGTCTTAAAAACATTCAAATGAGGGAGCCTCAACTGGGCAGGGAATTCCACAGATTCACAACCCCTTGTGTGAAGAAGTTCCTCCTCAACTCAGTCCTAAATCCCTTTATTTTGAGGCTATGCCCCCTAGTTCTAGTTTCACCTGCCAGTGGAAACAACTTCCTTGCTTCTATCTTATCGATTCCCTTCATAATCTTATATGTTTCTATAAGATCCTCCCTCATTCTTCTGAATTCCAATGAGTATAGCCCCAGTCTACTCAGTCCCCCCTCATAAGCCAACCCTCTCAACTCCAGGAATCAACCTAGTGAATCTTCTCTGCACCCCCTCCAGTGCCAGTATATCCTTTCTCATGTAAGGAGAACAAAACTGTGCACAGTACTCCAGGTGTGACCTCACCAGCACCTTATACAGCTGCAACATAACCTCGCTGTTTTTAAACTCCATCCCTCTAGCAATGAGGGACAAAATTCCATTTGCCTTCGTAATTACCCGCTGCACTTGCAAACCAACTTTATTGTGATTCATGCACAAGGACACCCAGGTCCCTCTGCACAGCAGCAAGCTGCAATTTTTTACAATTTAAATAATAGTTCATTTTGCTGTTACTCCTGCCAAAATGGATGATCTCACATTTATCAACACTGTACTCCATCTGCCAGACACTTGCCCACTCACTGAGACTATCTATTTCCCTTTTACAGACTTTCCGCGTCCTCTGCGCACTTTGCTCTGTCACTCATCAAAGTTAGTTAAAGCCATCAAGGAGGTTCCTCAGCCAAAAAAAACACATCAGGGGTGAAGCTTTTTCTTGGCAGGGTGAGTGGTAGATTTTTACTTTCGCCCCACTCCACCAGCTGTTGAAGAAACATCAACCTCAGAGGCAGAGGAGAAGAACAAAAAGAAACCTACATAAAGACTAAACTGGCTCTGCAGTCATAAGAACATAAGAAATAGGAGCAGGAGTAGGCCATCTAGCCCTTCGAGCCTGCCCCGCCATTCAATAAGATCATGGCTGATCTGAAGTGGATCATTTCCACTTTCCCGCTTTCTCCCCTTAATTCCCCCTGTCTATCAGAAACCTATCTACCCGTGACTTAAATATATTTAGCGAGGTAGCCTCCACCACTTCAACGGGCAGAGAATTCCAGAGATTCACCACCCTTTGAGTGAAGAAGTTCCTCCTCAACTCCGATCTAAACCTTATCTTGAGGCTGTGCCCTCTAGTTCTGCTATCCTTTGATTCCAGATTTGACAGGGGAGGGGTGGAGACTGGACAAGGTTCTCAGAAAGGAAATCACAACTCGAGGGGAGAAAGACAGTTGAGGATTCAGTCATGGTCACAAACTCTGCAGCAGGACCAGCTTGGATGGTGGGTAAGATTGCGGAGAGAACGGGACCGGTCTCCTATGGCGTGCAGACACAACGATGACATGTAGACCCTCTGAGGAGAGAGCACTGACGGATACAGGGGAACAACGGGCCACCCCTGCTGTAAACTTAACCTGGTGTTGAGAATTGTAAATGCGAGGATCCAGAATTGGGTAACGGGATTCTGGTTGGGACTTGAACAGCCGGAATGGGGGGGGTTTGGTTACAGTAACGGAGGAGTCAGCAGCTACAGGAGGAGTGGGACCCCGGTTGACGAGTTTGCCTTCTGCATCCGTCGAGCCTGATTCAAATTCTAAAGAGCCTACGACAGAAGCGAGGCTCTCTACCAGGGATCCGGCTAAACCCACGGTGAGGTTTTCCCCTGGAGTATCCCCAAATTCCCTTTCATAAAAAAAACGGTTTGTCTAGGCTAATGACGTTCTTACTTTCTTCCATGGCTGAATTCCGGAATTTGAGGAGGGGATGGGAGGGAGGGGTGGGGGTGTGGGGTGTGGTGTGATAGTCAGGCTCCTTCAAGGAGCATTCCCCAAGTGCCAACGTAACCCAAGTGCCAACGCAATCGGGCCAGAGCCTATGGATTGCCAAGGTGAGACGCTAAGCCAATCAGGAGCAAGAACGCGTATCCTAGGTTGGAGAGATCCCGCAGTTGGAGCTTTGGAGGAGAATTATACAGTCCCAGAATTAATTCTGTCTGACATTTTATTGTAAATACTTATCATTTGCCATAAATCCTCTATTACTTTCAGCCACAGAGTCACCCTTAATCTGTTACATTAGTGTGGTGACCATGAAACTATCACCAATCGTTGGAAAAACCCATTTGGATCTCTAATGTCCTTTAGAGAAGGAAATCTGCTGTCTTTACCCCGGTCTGGCCTACATGGGGCTCCAGAGTCACAGCAATGTGGTTGACTCCCAAATGCCCTCAGTTCATGGGCAATTAAGGAAGGGCAATAAATGAGTTACATCCAAAAGCGCATCATCTCACCCTATCAGCATGTGTTTCCATTCCTTCCTCCCAGATACATTTGGCTCCCTTCCACTTAAACACATCAATTCTACATGCCCCAAGCACACCGCGTGGTGGCAAATCCTCCATTCCTTCAACCGCACCTTCCAAACAAAGGACAAGGACAGCAGACAGATGGGAACACACAACTTTCGAGTCTTGGAAATATATCAGCTGCTCCGTCTCTGAGTCAAAATCCTGGAACTCTCTCCCTAACATCCCTGTGGGGGGTACCAACACCACACGGACTGCAGCGATTCAGGAAGGTAGCAAGTGAAACTTGCACAACTTCGGCACAGGGTCCTGAATGACGGGGTGGGCAGGGGAGGGTGTGCAGGTTAGCACCGCGTGGGGGAAAGGCACTCAGCAGGGGGAAAACACTGCATGGGGAAGAGGCATACACCAGGCTGCTAAGGCTCAGTCAGGCAGCAGGAGACTGAGGCCAAGACAAGGGAGAGGTGACCGAGGCGAGCCCCAGGTGAGAGCGAGGTGTGTCCCCCTGCCCAGTGGCAGGCAAGGTCCAGGGCGAGGTAGCGGAGGACTCCAGAGACAATTGTAATGAGGGATAGGGACACTGGAGGGCAGGAGAAGGTGGGAAGGAGAGGAGGGACGGTGTGTCGGTGAGGGGATATATCGAGAGCGAATGTTGTGGGAAAGCTGGGACCAGAATCATGGCATCCTGCGAGGGATAAGCTTGGATTTCAGCAATGTAATTACTCACACTGGCCTGTGTTATAAATGGCAAAGCTCAATTGTATTTCTGCAGCTTTTTGCCCTCACATCCTCGGGGGGGGGGAGGTGAAGAGGAGGAGGGGGAAGAGGAGGAAGAGGAGGAGGAGGGTGGGAAGGCCAGGGCGGGTGAGGTGTGAGGGGCAGGGAGTGGGTGAGGGGTGGGAGGGTGAGTGAGGTTCGGGGGGGGGGGGTGAGGTGTGAAGTGAGGTTCGGGGGGGGAGGGTGGGGGGGGTGAGGTGTGAAGTGAGGTTCGGGGGGGTGGGGGGGTGGGCGCGGAAATGAGAGGAATGAAGGAGAGTCTAGCAACTGCCCCCACACCCTCGCAGGTAATTAGAAATGGGGAATAAACACTGGACTAAGCAGAGGAGACCATCGGCTGAAAGAAAATAAAAAAAAACTTCTCAACACTCTCTGCAAGGAAAGAGATTGCCCTGGATTTATTGGTCACTGAACTTGTATCTAAGGCTCTCATTTCAAAGATAATGAAAGGGCCTGAGTAATTTCTCAGTAGCTTTTAGTCCCTAAAATTGTGGAAATGTTTGGAATCGGAAAGTCTCTGCGAATTTAGAATCGATTCTTTCCGATCATCTGCCCATTTGATGATTGTTTATCACGTTTTCTTCATTCCTGTTTTTGAGCTGCTGGATTCTGTTTTCCGAATGAAGTTGGCAGCATTCGTGTATCCACCCAAACAACACCCCTCGCACACTCAGACTTGTCATTTGGTTTAAAAATAGAATACACAGATAGGGACGAGTAGGATTCCTCTCGTGTACGAGGGCCCTGTCGAGGCAGCCACTAAATGGTGTGCGGGGGCCTCGAGGGCGTGGGCTAGACAAGAAACCCACAGGTCACGGGTTCAAATCCCAGCAGGATTTGCATTCATCATTCCAGTCGAGAAGTGTTTAAGTTGATTAAAGGATTCGTTCTGGGAGTCCGGAATAAGGGAGAGGAGGTGCAGTGCTCTTTCTTGGGTAGAGTCAGAGGCTGGAACTTTACTGTCCCACTTCACCGCTAAGGGAATCGGAATTGGCAACAGCGGACAACGGGAAGGTCCGTCGGCCTTTGGGCAGGATTTTACAGTTTCGGAGCGAGCGAGGCTGTAAAATCCCACCCATAGATTCAGGCCAGGACACAGGATATTCATTGTAAGGGATATGAAAGTTGCATGTCTCTCGTTTGGGGGCCATGAATTAGATTCAATTTATATTGCGGCAACGCTACAGTTAAGAAAGCCCACCAACACCTCTCAGGAGGCTGAGGAAATTTGGCATGTCTGCTACGACTCTCACCAACTTGTACAGCTGCACCATGGAAAGCATTCTTTCTGGGTTGTGTCACAGCTGGGTACGGGCTCCTGCTCTGCCCAAAACCGCAAGAGACTACAAAAGGTTCATGAAAGAATCCTATCACACAAACCAGCCTCCCATCTATTGACTCCGTCTACACTCCCCGCTGCCTCGGTAAAGCAGCCAACATAATTAAGGACCCCACGCACATTCTCCCATCCACCTTCTTCTGCTTGGTAGAAGATATAAAAGTCTGAGGTCACGTACCAACCAACTCAAAAACAACTTCTTCCCTGCTGCCATCAGACTTTTGGATGGACCTACCTCGCATTAAGTTGATCTTTCTCTACATCCTAGCTATGAGTGTAACACTACACTCTGCACTTTCTGATTTCCTTCTCCTCTGTGTCCTCTATGAACAGTATGCTTTGTCGGTCTTTTGGGTCAACAGTATGCTTTGTCTGTGTACCGTGCAAGAAACAACACTGTTCATTGTATGCTAATACATGTGACAATAATAAACCAAATCAAATTGGTTTTTTGAGCAGGCAAGGAGGTAGATTGATGGTTTGCCCTGATCCAGAACCCCTACAGTGCAGTACGAGGCCATTTGGCCCATCGAGTCTGCACTGAGTCTCCAAAAGAGCATCTTACACCCAGGGCCTCCCCAGTACCCTAGCCCCATAGCCCAGCTAATCCCCAACCAACCCCCAACCTCCACATCTTAGGATGCTAAGGAGCAATTTAGCACGGTCAATCCGCCTAGCCTGCACATCTTTGGACTGCGGGAGGAAACTGACACATGCGGAGGAAGCCCACGCAGACATGGGGAGAATGTGTAAGCTCCACAGGCTGGCACAGTAGCTAGCATAGCTACCCCACAGTGCCAGGGACCCGAGGCTGGAATTAAACCTGGGTCTCTGGCACTGAGGGGTGGCTATGCTAGCCACTGCACCACCACGCCGCACACTTTGTAACTTGAAGAATGGAGTAATTTTTTTTAAAGAACGATCGAGGCCCTTCAAGGATGAAGTGCCTTATCGTCACGCAGAGAGCGAGTGGAATTCTGGAGCTCTCTCCTGCTGCTCAGGGTGGGTTCAATAACGATATGAAAAGAAAAATCAGACTGATCGATATTTTGAGTCGCCAAGTTATTAAGTGTGAAGGAACTAAGGTTGGTGGTTAAACCTAAACTGAAGGCTAGAACAGCTTTGATGGACTGAATGGCCTCTTCCTGTTCCCAAGTCACAAAGCAGTTCAGGGTAATGTGTGGGGCTAGTGGAGTGCCCCAGAGGTCGGTGCTGGGGCCTCAGCTATTTACCATTTATATAGACAATCTGGCTGAGTGTGGGGTGACGAAATTTGCTGATGACACAAAGATGAGTGGAAAAGCAAATTGTGCGGAGGGTTTGGAAAGTCTGCAGAGGGATCTGGATAGGCTGAGCGAGTGGGCGAGGACCTGGCAGATGGAGTACAATGTTGGCAAGTGTGAGGTTATCCACTTTGGCAGAAATAATAGTAGGAAGGATTATTATTTAAAAGGCGAAAAGCTGCAGCATGCTACGGTGCAGAGGGACCTGGGGGTCCTTGTGCACGAGTCGCAAAAACCCAGCCTGCAGGTGCAGCAGGTGGTCAGGAAGGCGAATGGGATGCTGGCCTTTATAGCGAGGGGGATAGAATATAAAAATAGGGAGGTCTTGCAGCAACTGTACAGGGTATTGGTGAGGCCGCAGCTGGAGTACTGTGTGCAGTTTTGGTTGCCGCACTTACGGAAGGATATATTGGCCTTGGAGGGAGTGCAGAGGAGGTTTACTAGGCTGATACCGGAGATGAGGGGGTTGGACTATGAAGAGAGACTAAATAAACTGGGTCTGTACTCGTTGGAGTTTAGAAGGATGAGGGGGGATCTTATAGAGACGTATAAGATAATGAAAGGGATGAATAGGGTAGAGGTAGAGAGATTCTTCCCGCTCAGAAAGGACAGTAGGACTAGAGGGCACAGCCCCAAGATAAGAGGGGTGTGGTTTAGATCAGAGTTGAGAAGGAACTTCTTCACTCAAAAGGTGGTGAATCTCTGGAATTCTCTGCCCGTTGAAGTGGTGGAGGCTGCCTCGCTAAATATATTTAAGTCACGGGTAGATAGGTTTCTGATAGACAGGGGAATTAAGGGGAGAAAGCGGGAAAGTGGAACTGATCCACGACAGATCAGCCATGATCTTATTGAATGGCGGGGCAGGCTCGAAGGGCTAGATGGCCTACTCCTACTCCTATTTCTTATGTTCTTAACAATGGTTTATCATCCTTAGATTCTTAATTCCAGATTTATTTTTGTATTGAACTCAATTGAATCATAGAATCATACAAACCCTACAGTGCAGAAAGAGGCCATTTGGCCCATCCAGTCTGCACCAACCACAATCCCACCCAGGCCCTATCCCCATATCCCGACATATTTACTTGCTAATCCCTCTAACCTACACATCCCTGGACACTGAGGGGCAATTTTTAGCATGGCCAATCAATCTAACCCGCACACCTTTGGACTGTGGGAGGAAACTGGAGCACCCGGAGGAAACCCACGCAGACACGAGGAGAATGTGCAAACTCCACGCAGACAGTGACCTGAGCCGGGAATCGAACCCAGGTCTCTGGAGCTGAATTCTATTGAACTCAGATGCCACCATCTGTGGGATTTGAACCCAGGTCCCCAGAACATTAGCTGAGTTTCTGGATTAATAATACCACTCAGCCATCATCTCACCCTGCAACGAAGGGGAGGGTTAACACGGCTGACAAGTACTCTGCCAAGGAAGCAAAAACGGAAATTCCAGAAATACTCCTGAAATGTAAGACTGATTAAATGTGACGCTGATTAGTGGGTGCAGGATAATCAGTCGTGTTACCTGAAGCTTTTTATTGGCTTGTCCTAGAGTCCGCTCAACAGCCCGTAGACTGTTCTGAAGTCGGGCGCTGTGTTGGCACTTGAGTTCGATATCATTTTTGATTTTGATAAGGTTCTCGGTCACCTCCTCCTCGTTGATGTGAGCCCCTCGCAGTTCCTGCTGACGCTTCTCGGCACTGATGCCGTCCCCTAACTCCTGGATCTTCCACGTGTAGTCTCTCACCTTCTCCTCACATTCCTTGATGCGCAGTTTCACCTCCCGGAGCTGCTCCTTCAGCTGATTCTCGTTCTCCTGCTCGATCTGCCACTCGTTCTCCCAGAACTCCTCCTCCTCAATCTCAACAGCGTTCTTTTTAATCCTTTGCCCCAGCCTCAGGATTTCTTCCTCCATCCGCGAGTGAGCCTTCCCCTCCCAATACCTCATTTCCACCTTGTTCGATTCCAGTTGCCTCTCCAGGGTGCGAAGCTTCTCCTTCTGTAGGTGGACCAGTTTCTTCAGCTCTTCCACAGTGCTCCTGGAGGCCAGGGCCTGGTGCTTCACCTCAAAGTCCTTCCCCCTCCCAAAGATGTCAATGAACCCCTTCGGGCCGCCTGTAAAAGTCAAAGATTTCCGCTTGGGTTCCTTCCTTTTTAGCGATCTGTCATTTTGGGGCCTCAGCTTAGCCAACGGCGGGAGGCTTTGTCGATATAAAGTTCTCTCCGGCGTGCGACTGATACTGTCCGAGGTGGGCCGCTCGCTCAGTGAGGGGCCTGTCCGACGTAGTATTAACTGCACATCACTGGCGTACTGACCCCATTTACTCAGGGCACCTAATGGATTCTCGTATGGTGCCAGATATCGCTCCGTCTCCCTCCATTTTTCAATAAGTGTGTAGCGGCCAGTTCTTCCTACGTAAAGGAGACAGGAAGATAAATGTTCAATACAATAAAATTGTTCCAGATTAAATTTAAATTTTGTCCGGGGTGGGGGGGGGGTCCTATTTTCTTAGGAGGCTAAGGAAATTTGGCATGTACGCTACAATTCTCACCAACTTTTACAGATGCATCATAGAAAGCATTCTTTCTGGTTGTATCACAGCTTGGTATGGGCTCTTGCCCTGCCCGAGACCGCAAGGAACTACAAAAGATCGTGAATGTAGCCCAATCCATCACACAAACCAGCCTCCCACCCATTGACTCTGTCTACACTTCCCGCTGCCTCAGTAAAGCAGCCAGTATAATTAAAGACCCCACCCACCCCAGATACATTCTCTTCCAACTCTATCCATCGAGAAAAAGGTACAAAAGTCAGAGGTCGCGTACCAACCAAATCAAGAGCACTTTTTTCCTTTTGAATGGACCTACCTCACATTAAGTTGATCTTTCTCTGCACCCCAGCTTTGACTGTAACACTACATTCTGCACTCCCTCCTTTCCTTCTCCTCTACAAGGGTGCCTCTGAAAGGGCACAGAGGAGATTTACAAGGATGTTGCCTGGATTGGGTGGCATGCTTTATGAGGTTAAGTTGAGGGAGCTCAGTCTTTTCTCCCTGGAGAGACGGAGGTTGAGAGGTGACCTGATAGAGGTTTATAAGATGTTGAGGGGTATAGATCAGGTGGATTCTCAAGGGCTATTTCCCAGGGCTGAAATGGTCACTACGAGAGGACAGAGGTTTAAGGTGCTGGGGAGCAGGTACAGAGGAGATGTCAGGGGTAAGTTTTTCACTCAGAGGGTGGTGAGTGAGTGGAATCGGCTGCCGTCGGTGGTGGTGGAGGCGAACTCGCTGGGGTCTTTTAAGAGACTTCTGGATGAGTATAGGGGATTGAGGGTTATAGATAGGCCAGGTAGGTAGGGATATGATTGGCGCAACTTGTGGGCTGAAGGGCCTGTTTGTGCTGTAGTGTTCTATGTACATACTCTATGAATGGTATGCTTCATCTACATAGCGAGCAAGGAGCATGTGCCAATAATAAATCAAATCAAATTTTTACTCTATGGAAAATGGATGTAATTTTTTACAGATGATGTTTGTCAGTGTGATGTTGTGGGAACTCCCTCAGACTGAGCAATCTCCGCACTGCTTTTCCCACCCGCTGCGCAACTGTCCAAAAATGAGAAAATTCTACCCAAGAATTATGAGCCACTTGGCCCCTCGTTGTGCAGTAAGGTCGTAGCTGACCTGATGTGGCCTCAACTCCACTTTCCTGCACGCCCCCATGACCTTTGGCCCTCCAAAACCTACCTGACTCACCCTTGGATAAGTTCGATAGTCCAGCTCCCGTTGCTCCCTGGGGGAGAGAATTCCAAACACTAACAACCCTAGAACATAGACGGATAGGCATATAGGACGGATGTCAGAGGTAGGTTCTTTACTCAGAGGGTAGTAAGGGCATGGAATGCCCTGCCTGCAGTTGTGGACTCGCCAACTTTAATGGCGTTCAAATGGTCAGTGGATAGGCATATGGATAACATTGGAATAGTTTAGGTTAGAGGGTCATTAGATTGGTTCCACTGGTCGGCGCAACATCAAGGGCCGAAGGGCCTGTACTGCGCTAGAATGTTCTACAGTGCAGAAAGAGGCCCTTCAGCCCATCGAGTCTGCACCGAACACAATCCCACCCAGGCCCTACCCCCCGTATCCCTACATATAATACCCACTAATCCCTCTAACCTCCACTACCTTGGACACTAAGGGGCAATTTCTTAGCATGGCCAATCAACCTAACCCGCACATCATTGGACTGTGGGAGGAATCCGGAGGAAACCCACGCAGACACGAGGAGAATGTGCAAACTCCACACAGACAGTGACCCGAGCCGGGAATCAAACCCAGGACCCTGGAGCTGTGAAGCAGCAGTGCTAACCCACTGTGCTACCGTGCTGCCCTCTGAGAGGAAACTCCTCTTCATCTCTGCCTTGGATGAGAGAGCCTTCATTTTGAAACTGCGCCCTCTGATTCCCCCTTTCAGCATCTAAGGTGAAATTGTCCCAAACCTCAAGTTACCGAGGAGTGAAAGCAGTAAAATTTCAAACACAGCTTATCATTGTTAACTCCGAGGATTATATAATCACACAGCACGCTGATTTACTTAGCCACCTATTAGAGCAAGCTCTTACAATTCAAAGCTCTCCATCCAGGTTAAGATTTTAAGCTGGTTCACGTTAGCACAATGCATCAGTTCTCCTTCTATCGCTCTGAATTGATCTAAACCCTGGTCTCAGGCCAATGAAAGGGAACATTATTTTCACAGTAACTTGATTTATTGGCCATTTTCTTAAGTACTTGCACACTGCAGACTGTGTCCATTGATAGGACGCACTTATCTGCAAATTTCTTGGGTACAAGTTGATTGGAAACAATAGTGGGGTAACTGGTGCACTGAAATATACTCAGAGCAGCAAACAAACCCACAGTAACTGATGGGGCGGTTCCGAATGTGGAACATAAGCAGATCAGCCACAGTCTTACTAAATGATGGGGCAGGTTGGAGGGGCCGAACGGCCTACTCTGACTCTTATCCTGTATGTGAAATAAAGAGAGATTTTCTCCGGTGCACCTAATTCAGTTCCACATTCCCATGGGGCAGATGTGGAGCTGTGAATGGAAATACATAACAACTTGCTGCATTTGTATAGCGGCCTTACAGAATCACAGTATACTACAATGCAGAAGAGGTCCTGTGTGGCCCATTGAGTCTACACCGACACAAGAAATGCCATGTCCTGCCCATCTAATACCCACTTGCCTTAGCCTAGTGAAAATTGGGGATGAAGTAGAAAGGGTCGAGAGCTTCAAGTTTCTAGGTGTCCAGATCATCAACAACCCCCATGACGACACTATAGTTAAAAAAGCCCACCTATATCTCTACTTTCTTAGAACGCTAAGGAAATTTGGCATGTCAGCTATATTTTTCACCAACTTCTACAGATGGACTAGAGAAAGCATTGTTTGTTCGATCACAGCTTGGTATGGGCTCCTGCTCTGCCCAAGGAACTGCAAAGGATTGTGAATGTAGCCCAGTCCATCACGCAAACCAGTCTCCCATCCACTGACTCTGTCTACACTTCCCTCGGCAAAGCAGCCGGCATAATTAAAGACCCCACACACCCCAGACATTCTCTCTTCTGCCTCCTTCCATCAGGAGAAAGGTACAAAAGTCTGAGGTCACGTACCAACCGACTCAAGAACAGCTTCCTCCCTGCTGCTGTCAAGACTTTTGAATGATTCTCTGCACCCTAGCTATGACTGTAACAGTATATTCTGCACTCTCTCCTTTCCTTCTCTATGAAGGGTATGTTTTGTCCGTATAGTGAGCAAGAAACGACACTTTTCGCTGTACACTCATACAAGTGGCAATAAGTATCAAATCAAAATCATTCTCACGAATCATTCCTGATAATTGCATCTTCAAAAATCTATGGCTTATTAAACATGATTTCCCATTTAGAAATCTACGCCAGCTCTGCCTAAACCTATCAGTATTTTCTGAGTGTGGAGTTATCACATCCTTTGTTTTATTCATTTGTGGGACATGGGTGTCGTAGCCTGGTCAGTATTTATTACCCACCCCTGTAATAAAAGCAGATGACTGCAGATGCTGGAATCTGAAACCAGAAGAGAAAACGCTGGAAAATCTCAGCGGGTCTGGCAGCATCTGTAAGGAGAGAAAAGAACTGACGTTTCGAGTCCAGATGACCCTTTGTCAAAGCCTTCCTTTTCTCTCCTTACGGATGCTGCCAGACCTGCTGAGATTTTCCAGCATTTTCTCTATTGCCCATCCCTAGTCGCCCTTGTCCAGAGGGTGGTTAAGAGTCAACCACATTGCTGGGGCTCTGGAGTCACATGTAGGCCAGACCAGATAAGGACAGCAGATTTCCTTCCCTAAAGGACATTAGTGACCCAGATGGGTTTTTCCAACAATTGACAATAGATTACTGATGGCCAAGAAACCAACAATAATACCACAAGGCCATCACCTCCCCAATAACAGATTCCAGTATTTTCTGCACTACTGATGTCAGCTATTTACCATTTATATAGATGATCTGGAGGAGGGAACCGAGTGCAGGGTGTCGAAATTTGCTGATGACACAAAGATTGGGGGAAAGGCAAATTGTGCAGAGGGTGTGGAGAGTCTGCAGAAGGATCGAGATAGGCTGGGCGAATGGGCCAGGAAATGGCAAATGGAATTTAATGTTGGCAAGTGTGAGGTGGTCCACTTTGGTAGGAGGAATGGTAGGAAGGACTATTACTTACGGGGCGAAAAACTGCAGCAGGCGACGGTGCAGAGGGACCTCGGGGTCCTTGTGCATGAGTCGCAAAAACCCAGCTTGCAGGTGCAGCAGGTGGTCAGGAAGGCGAATGGGATGCTGGCCTTCATAGCGAGGGGGATTGAATATAAAAGTAGGGAGGTCTTGCTGCAGCTGTATAGGGCATTGGTGAGGCCGCAGCTGGAGTACTGTGTGCAGTTTTGGGCGCCGCACCTGCGCAAGGATGTTTTGGCCCTGGAGGGAGTGCAGAGGAGGTTTACTCGGCTGATACCGGAGTTGAGGGGATTGAGCTATGAGGAGAGGCTGAATAAACTAGGCTTGTACTCGTTAGAGTTTAGAAGAATGAGGGGAGATCTCATTGAGACGTATAAGATGATGAATGGGATGGATAGGATAGAGGTGGAGAGACTGTTCCCGCTCAAAAAAGACAGTAGGACTAGGGGGCACAGCCTCAAGATAAAGGGGGGGCGGTTTAGAACAGAGTTGAGGAGGAACTTCTTCACTCAAAGGGTGGTGAATCTCTGGAATTCTCTGCCCGTTGAAGTGGTGGAGGCTGCCTCGCTAAATATTTTTAAGAAACGGGTTGATGGGTTTTTGATAAGAGAAGGGATTAAGGGTTATGGGGAGAGGGCGGGAAGGTGGAGCTGAGTCACGACAGATCAGCCATGATCTTATTGAATGGCGGGGCAGGCTTGAAGGGCCAGATGGCCTACTCCTGCTCCTATTTCTTATGTTCTTATGTTCTTATAACAGATCTGTAAACTATCAGGCTTGTCTCTTCCTCCTTTCTTCAATACATTTGCTCCCTTCCAATTTGCAGAAACCATTCTAAAACTTATAGAATGTTGAAAGACAATTGGAAATGCCTTCACTATCTCTACAGCGTCCTCTCTCAACACTCTGGCATGTGGATCATCAGTTCCAGGGACTTATCAACGTTCTTATCAACTGTGCAGTATGGTAGCACAGTGGTTAGCACTGCTGCTTCACAGCTCCAGGGTCCTGGGTTCGATTCCCGGCTCGGGTCACTGTCTGTGTGGAGTTTGCACGTTCTCCTCGTGTCTGCGTGGGTTTCCTCCGGGTGCTCCGGTTTCCTCCCATAGATCAAAGATGTGCAGGTTAGGTTGATTGGCCATGCTAAGAAATTGCCCCTTAGTGTCCAGGGATGCGTAGGTTAGAGGGATTAGTGGATATAACGTGTAGGGATATGGGGTAGGGCCTGGGTGGGATTGTGTTCGGTGCAGACTCGATGGGCCGAGGGGCAAGGAGATGTACGAGGCAAGTTTTTTTTTACATCGCGGGTGGTGGGTGTGCCTGGAACTCGCTGTCGGGGGAGGTAGTGGAAGCAGATACGATAGTGACTCTTAAGGGGTGTCTGGATAATTACACAAATAGGATGGGAATAGAAGGATATGGTCCCTGGATGGGTAGGGGGTTTGGTTCAGTCGGGCAGCAGACTTGGAGGGCCAAATGGCCTGTTCCTGAGCTGTAATTTTCTTTGTTCTTTATTATCAATTCTTCTGTCTCTGCCTGGGATGGACCCACATTTTGTGTCTAATAATAATTTATTTTTTTATCTACTGACAGAAGATTTTAAAGGAGTTTTCTTCTGAGGCAGTGGGAACCCATCCCTATCTCCAGGTCAGAGATCTTTGGGTTCATGTCCCAGCCCAGATAGGGGGTCAGAGAAAGTGCGTTTAATCCACAAACTGGCAGATTATCAGCCTGGAAATCGCTCCCATATGTCTATACAGAAAATCATAAGCGTGAGATAGTTACTGGGTCAGACGTAGGCAATACCAAATCACCGTGCCAAAATAACCATGGACCAATGCCCGCGATTGGCAGTGCCCTTAAGGAACAGCATCTGAAGAGAGCGTGGGTTTTTATGTTTTACACTAGTTTGTCACACTCTCCCTCCTGGAGGTTCCCCTCCAAGCCACTTACATTAGAACATAGAACATTACAGCGCAGAACAGGCCCTTCGGCCCACGATGTTGCGCCGACCAGTTACAAAACAATGACCCACTAGCCTAAACCAATCCCTTTTCGTCCATAAACCTATCCACAGATCTCTTAAACGCCCTCAAACTAGGCGCATTTACAACTGCAGCTGGCAGGGCATTCCAGTCCCTCACCACCCTCTGGGTAAAGAACCTACCCCTGACATCAGTCCTATAACTACCCCCCCTTAATTTAAAATCGTGCCCCCTCGTGCTAGCTTTCTCCATCCTAGGAAAAAGGCCATCACTATCTACCCTGTCTAAACCTCTAATCATATGTTATATGTTTCAATAAGGTCCCCTCTTAGCCGCCTTCTTTCCAGCGAAAACAACCCCAAATCTCTCATAGTATCATAGAACCCTACAGTGCAGAAAGAGGCCCTTTGGCCCATCGAGTCTGCACCGAACACAATCCCACCCAGGCCCTACCCCCATATCCCTACATATTATACCCACTAATCCCTCTAACCTACACATCCCTGGACACTAAGGGGCAATTTCTTAGCACGGCCAATCAACCTAACCCGCACATCTTTAGACTGTGGGAGGAATCCGGAGAAAACCCACGCAGACACGAGGAGAATGTGCAAACTCCACACAGACAGTGACCCGAGCCGGGAATCGAACCCAGGACCCTGGAGCTGTGAAGCAGCAGTGCTAACCCACTGTGCTACCGTGTCTCACCACCCTGAGGTGGAAATATATCGGCCGCTCTTTCACTGTGGCTGGGTCAAAATCCTGGAACTCCCTCCCTAACAGCATTGTGGGCGTACCTACACCCCAGGAACTGCAACGGTTAAAGGAGGCGGCTCACCACCACCTTCTCAAGGGCAATTAAGGATGGGCAATAAATGGTGGGTTAGCCAGCAACATCCATATCCCATAAATGAATTTAAAAAGTCTCATTGTTAATTCTCGGATCTTGCTGCCTATAAATTGGCGATTGTGTTCCTGTGTCACTCTGACAGTAATTACAACCAGGGTGACACAGTGATTAGCTGTGCTGCCTCATAGCTTCAGGAATCTGGGTTCGATTCCCGGTTTGGGTGACTGTGTGGAATTTGCACGTTCTCCCCGTGTCTGCGTGGGTTTCCTCCCACAGTCCGAAAGATGTGCGGGTCAGGTTGATTGGCCGTGTTCAGTTGTCCCTTAGTGTCCCGGGACGCACAGGTTAGAGAGATTAGCAGGGTAAACGTGTGGGGTTATGGAGATAGGGCCTGGGTAGGGTTGTTATCGGTGCAGACTTGATGGGCCTCTGTACTGTAAGGATTGTATGATTTTAACTCAACGTGTTTTGGAAGTTTGCAACATGCACCAAATAAACTTGAGTCCTTTCTCCTGTTGCAATATATCAGAGCTATGATACGGAGGCAAATAAGTGAAGCTATTATTAAAGATTATTCTGGGAAAGTTACTGTGTTTCTTTTCAACCCAAAACAACATTCGGAATGTTTGTGGAAATTGTCAATTGGTGACCTTGATTACTATTCGATGCTGCTTTGTTGACGTGCTCAATTTTATCTCTGACCTCCCTTTTACACCAGATTAAATTCAGGAGGAGGGCCTGTGATGCTGCTCACCATCGATTAGAGGAGAATTTCTGCCCTTGAAACCACTCTCCCGTCTCCCCAAAGCTTTTCGTCACAAGTCATACGAGTGCCAGCTGACCAAGCAGGAAGGGGCAAGGTTGAAGGATTGTGGGATTCTGGGCAGAGGGGAGAACGAGGGAGAAGAGTGACCGGCAGTGAGCTTTTGTAGAGACGGAGGAGAGTCATCCCTCCTCCTTGCAGTCAACCCTCTCAAACCTCTGCATCATCAACTGCCCCTCCCCCCACCTCCTTCACCACCAATTAGATACCTTGCCCCCGCCAGGCTCACAGCTTTTGATTTTTAAAGAGTTTACTCTGTGTTCTCCTCAACCCCTCCACAGGGGCGGCACGGTAGCACAGCGGTTAGCACAGCTGCTTCACAGCTCCAGGGATTTGGGTTCGATTCCCGGCTAGGGTCTGTGTGGCATTTGCACATTCTCCTCGTGTCTGCGCGGGTTTCCTCCCACAGTCCGAATGATGTGCGGGTTAGGCTGATTGGCCGTGTTAAAGTTGCCCCTTAGTGTCCCGAGATGCGTGGGTTCAAGGGATAAGGGGGTAAAAATATGTAGGGATAACGGGGGTAGGGCCTGCGTGGGATTGTGGTCGGTGCAGACTAGATGGGCCGAATGGCCTCTCTCTGTGCTGCAGGGATTCTATTCTATGAGTCAGCTAGCAATAGATGCCCACTGGTGTTCAGGGATTGAAGACCAGTGATCCTTTGGAAACCAAATACCATAGGGTAGAAAGGTTGTGAAAGTCCATTCTGAGTGAGGATGGGATAGCCACTGATGTTATTATCCCCAAGGCTAGAGCCAACATTTATAGGCACTTAATTGCAGGATTACACTTTACAAGCACACACCTCCTAACCCAAGGTTCCAGTTAACGTTCATTTCTAGGGATTCAAGTGATTCCCTAGTTACTGCCCACCACTTGCATTCAATCATACATGATTAATGTACAACTACCAACGTATTAGAGAGATGATCCAGGGATACCTAAATAGTGAGAGGGTCTCATAGTACAGCAGGAGTAAAGTTTATTTCTTCGTGTCTGGAGGCTTACATTAACACTGCAATGAAGTTACTGTGAAAATCCCCTAGTTGCAACACTCCGGTGCCTGTTCGGGTACACCGAGGGAGAATTAGGGTCAATGCACCCCAACCAGCACGTCTTTCAGACTGTGGGAGGGAACGGGAGCACCCAGACAAAACCCGTGCAGACACAGGGAGAACGTACAGACTTTGGACAGACAGTGACTCATGCCTGGATTCAAACCAGCCGCCCTGGTGCTGAAACAGCAGTGCTAATTAGAGGAGGAGGACATGGATCAATGCGGTGGGATGGCCACGTTTTGGCTGTTTTGGGCAGTGAAGATGTGGCAACGCAGGTTGGACTGAGGAAACACAGCCCACGTTCTCCCCAGCTGCTTTGTACCTCTCCGGCTCCTCTCTGCCCACGCTCGCTGCTGACTGCACAGTGATCAGCCACCGTTCTGAGCCACTCCTCAGACACTGAAACAGTCCGTGTCCAAACGCAGCAAGACCTGGACAATATCCAGTCTCGGGCTGATAAGTGGCAAGCAAAATTTGCACCACAATAATGCCAGGGAATGACCACTGCCGGCAAGAGAGAATCTAACCATTGCCCCTCGAGTATAAATCAAACAGGTCCGTAACAGAAAAAAAATCATTCTAATTATTGTACAGGAGAAATGCAAACACACAGTGCCCCCCCCACAGAAAGCCACAGGACCTGTGGATCACGATAGGTTACTGTACAACTTAGTTCAGTTTCCTCGATCATTTGGGGTCCTAATCTCGGACAGCACGGTGTCTAATAACAATAATCTAGGGTGGCACAGTGATGCCCCACAGCGCCAGGGGCCCGGGTTCAGCTCCCAGCTTGGGTCACTCTCTGTGTGGAGTTCGCACGTTCTCCCCGTGTCTGCGCGGGTTTTCCTCCCACACTCCAAAGATGTGCGGGTTAGGTGGATTGGCCATGCTAAATTGCCCCTTGGTGTCAGAGGGACTAGTTAGGGTAAATGTATGGGGTTGTGGGGATGGAACCTGGGTGGGATTGTGGCCAGTGCAGACTCGATGGGCCGAATGGCCTCTTTCTGCACTGTGGGATTCTTGATGTAGCGATGCCGGCGTTGGACTGGGGTAAACACAGTGAGAAGCCTCACAACACCAGGTTAAAGTCCAACAGGTTTATTTGGTAGCGGACGCCACTAGCTTTCGGGGCTCTGCCCCTTCGTCAGGTGAGTGGGGGAGTTCTGACCCCCAGTCACCTGATGAAGGGGCACAGCCCCGAGAGCTTGCGGCTTACTGTGGGATTCTCTCATCAAAGCTCCCCTGATACAACGGCCCCACATCTGGAGGGGATATCTCCCGCCCTCACACTGAAATAACTGAAATAACCCATTCACAGCGGCTCTTACCTATGGCCTGAGCAAGGGCAATGACGACCTCTTGGCAGGTCGTGACCTCTGTCACGCCACACACGATGCGCTGGGCTCCATCCACCCAGACCTTCAGCTCCATGACATATCATCAGCTCATCCTCCCGGCCAGCAGCTTCAACGTTGGCACTCACCAACTGCAACACACACCATAAAACAATACCAACACAGAGAATTAGTAGCAGTTAATACACACAACCTTAACTACTGCACAGAATGACCTACCAGCAAGGTGTCAACTTTTACATATTAAAAACATTCTTGCATTTTGAAACACAGCAATGATACGAAAGTAAATATCATACGAATGTAAAATGATGCAGTCACCTTGATCTCATTTAAATCTTGGCATTTTCGCTCCTCAAGGGGCTAATCCTGACCCTTTGTAAACCATTTCCAACCTCCCTTTCCTCTCCAAATTCCTTGAATGTGTTGTTGCTTCCCCAGTCTGGTGTTCATCTTTCCCAGAACTCCATGCCTGAATTTTTCCATTTAGCTTTCTTCCCGCTAGAATATCGGAAGAGCTCTTACCCAAAGTCATTAGTGAGACCTGCGAGATTGTCCCAGAGGGTTTTACAGTATGGAAACAGGCCCTTCGGCCCAACTTGTCCATGCCGCCCTTTTTCTCTAAACCGCTAAGCTGGTCCCAATTGCCCGCGTTTGGCCCATATTCCCTCTCTCCCCATCAACTGCCCAAATACTTTTTAAAAGACAAAATTGAACCCGCCTCTACTGCTACCTCTGGCAGCTTGTTCCAGACACTCACCACCCTCTTGGTGAAAAAATTGCCCCCACTGGACCCTTTTGTATCTCTTCCCTCTCACCTTAAACCTACGCCCTCTAGTTTTAGACTCCTCTACCTTTGGGAAATAATATTGACTATCTAAGTGATCTAGGTAAACTGTTTCCCCTTGTCATTAACCTGTCTGCAGCCTTTGACACATGATCACACCAACCATGATCTCACCCACTGCACCCATGAGCATACCAACCTCACCCAGCACCATGCCACACTGCGTCAGCCAGAGTAACTAAATCCAGTCCATCACACAAACCAGCCTCTCATCCACTGACTCTGTCTACACTTGTTGCTGCCTCAGGAAAGCAGCCAGCATAATCAAGAACGCCACCCCAGACATTCTCTCTTTCACCTTCTTCAGGTACAAATCTCTGAGATCACATACCAACTGACTCAAAAACTGCTTCTTCCCTGCTGCCATCAGACTTTTTAATGGATTAAGCTGATTATTCTCTACACCCTAGACATGGCTGTAACACTAATTACCTGGGGCGGCATGGTGACACAGTGGTTAGCATTGCAGCCTCACAGGTCCAGTAACCAGGGTTCGATTGTGTTTCCATGTGTATAGATCCCTGAAAGTTGGCACCACAGGTTGATAAGGTTGTTAAGAAGGTGCACAGTGTGTTAGCTTTTATTGGTAGAGGGATTGAATTTCGGAGCCGTGAGGTCATGTTACAACTGTACAAAACTCTGGTGCGGCCACACTTGGAGTATTGTGTACAGTTCTGGTCACTGCATTATAAGAAAGATGTGGAGGCATTGGAAAGGGTGCAGAGGATGTTGCCTGGTATGGTGGGAAGGTCTTATGAGGAAAGGATGAGGGACTTGAGGTTGTTTTCATTAGAGAGAAGAAGGTTAAGAGGTGACTTAATTCAGGCATACAAGATGATCAGAGGGTTAGATAGGGTGGACAGTGAGAGCCTTTTTCCTCGGATGGAGATGGCTAACACAAGGGGACATAGCTTTAAACTGAGGGGTGATAATTATAGGACGGATGTCAGAGGTAGGTTCTTTACTCAGAGGGTAGTAAGGTCATTAGACGGTCATTAGATTGGTTTCACAGGTCGGTGCAACATTGAGGGTCGAAGGGCCTGTACTGCGCTGTGATGTTCTATGATTCCAGGCTTGGGTCACTGTGCGGAATTTGCACATTCTCCTCGTGTCTGTGTGGGTTTCCTCCAGATGCTCCAGTTTCCTCCCACAGTCCAAAAGATGTGCAGGTTAGGTGAACTGGCTGTGCCAAATTGTCCCTTAGTGTCCTGGAATGCATAGATTAGAGGGGTTAGTGGGGTAACTGGGTGGGGTTATGGTGATAGAGCCTGGATGGGATTGCTGTCAGTGCAGTCGATGGACCGAATGGCCTCCTTCTGCACTGTAGGGTTTCAATGATTCTGAGAAATAAAACAACTTCATAAATGACATTCTGCACCCTCTCCTTCCCTCCTCCTTACGTACTCTATGAACGGTATGCTTTGTGCGCAAGAAACAATACTTTTTAACTGTATACCAATAATAAATCAAAAATCATTGGCATATCACCCAGTGCCCACCACCCACCTGACCACCAGCATATCACACCATGTTTGTCAGTGTACATCACTATGCCCGCTAACACATACCACAGCGCCTGCTAATATTAGTACAGGACAGCACTGAACAAAAACATTGTGATTTCTCATTACAGAACCGGTAACAATTAAAAAGGCAACGTCCGTTACTGGCAATCGATTGCATCTTTTTTTTAATTGAAAAAGGTGGGGGGGGGAGAGTGTAAAACTTGCTGAAGTTTAAATTCCCTTCCATGGAATCCCAAGAACTCAATACATCAAAATTAAAACGCTGGGAGCACAGGGCAGCAGTCAGCA
This sequence comes from Prionace glauca, assembly GCA_037974335.1. Classification (NCBI taxonomy): domain Eukaryota; kingdom Metazoa; phylum Chordata; class Chondrichthyes; order Carcharhiniformes; family Carcharhinidae; genus Prionace; species Prionace glauca. The sequence continues at coordinate 6,473,713 of CM075739.1, read as the reverse complement.
CTAATTAACGGAGAACCATCCAGCCAATTTTAGCCGTCACTCGCAACTTAATAACAGGCCTATCCATCAACATTGCTCCAGGTCTCCTCCCACCTACCAGGACACACTGCTCGTTAGGCCAACTAGTCAGTCCCAGGGCACGTCCTCACTGAGTGATGTTAATGAACTGGGGACAATCTTGGAGGATGCACAAGTTGTAATATGTTTGAAACAACTTAGGTGGAAAATCATCCTGCCAATAATTCCCAATCTACAGCGACTCTAAGAGAAAGTCCCCAGGCCAACAGCACTGGGGCAACTGAAGAGAGAGATCTGAACTCTCTGCCTCCCGAGATTCTTCATGATATTTCTTTGATCTTGCGGCCACCACTTTCCATTGTGTTCCTTGATCCATCTTTCCAAGTATCCGGAGTAATAACTCTTCCCAGCTTCTTTTCACATTTCTCACACGCCATCCCGACCCCCTCCCCGCCCGCTCACTTCCGGCAACAAACACCATCACTGTTTGCTGGGGCAGATACATGGATTTGGTGTCTGCAGGAGTTCGCGCATTCTCCCCGTGCTTGCGTGGGTTTTCTCCAGTTTCCTCCCACCCCAAAAATCATACTCTTAGGCTGATTGGTGTTAACAAATTGTCCCTAAATTAGTCTCCCCTCAATCTGGTTATAATTCCTTTATTGTGGAGTCCAATAGGTGTAGACAAAGGTCATAGGGAGAAGAGGGGACTCACAATGTTAAAATGGTGGTGTGGGCTCGTTGGGCCGAAGGGCCTGTTTCCCGTGCTGTGTTGTTCTTTGTTCTAAGGACAATAGAGGAGGGAAAACCAAATGGCCAAGGAATCTTTGGAAAACTGAAAATACACTCAATAGTTCAACCAGGGAGGAGTTTTAGCCTTTTTTTTTTAAAGATAAATCATACTACACATTCCCTTAAACTCATTCAGCGCATCTTCAAACAAGTTGTTCCAGTTTAACTAACAGATTTAAAATGACACCTAAACCCCTGGGTCTCGATTCTCACCGTTACCCCCACCGAACACTTTGATTTCTTCCCACTACAGGCACGTTCTGGCCTCGTATCTCAGGCGTGGGTGTGCCGGGGGTCAGGGCAGCCGGAGTGGGAAACTTTTCTAACGCAGGACGGACAGTGGAAAGCCAGCTGCTCCCATTGGTGGCCATCGCTGAAATGACAGGATTGCTCCCTCAGTCACCCAATGCTGTTTTATCCCCTCGGCCTGCCTTTTATTTGGGGGGGGTGGGGGGGGATGGGAGTGGGGGTGGCGGGGATGGGGCGTCCCTTGCATCCCCGACCATACAATCCAGGGGCAACCCTTCCCTTCCCCACCCCAAAGCCAGGTTAAAGTTTCAATTTGAGTATTCGTTTCACAAGTAGGCTTACATTAACGCTGCAATGAAGTGACTGTGAAAATCCCCTTGTCGCCACACTCCGGTTACACTGAAGGAGAATTTAGCCTGGTCACTTCACTTAAGTTGATCTTTCTCTACACTTTAGCTATGACTATAACACCACATTCTGCACTCTCTCATTTCCTTCTCTCAATATGGTATGTTTTGTCTGTATAGCGGGCAAGAAACAATACTTTTTAACTGCATAATAATACACGTGACAATAACAAATCTAATCTAATCTAACCAGCACGTCTTTTGGACTATGGGAGGAAACCCAGGCAGACACGGGGAGAATGTGCAGACTCCGCATAGACAGCGACTCAAACCGGGAACGAAACCCGGGTCCCTGGCGCTGTGAGGCAGCAGTGCTAACCACTGTGCCACCCTCATTGATTTAGACAGAGAGCAGTATGGGAATGGGAGGAGAAGGGGAGACTTAAAGGGGACGGGTACAACATTGGCAGCGATGCCTCTGATGGG